>DF361835.1:46936-57149 GCA_000787875.1 Solanum virginianum
ATTGGGCCAGGGCCAATCTTTATTTAATATACTCTTTTGTATTTATTATATTATTTGTCAGACTTGTTGTTTGATGCTAACTTTGTTACATTAATTTATACTTTTCTTGTTTTAATCTAATTATTTCTCCAACATACTTCCATTTATGTTAATTTCATTTTAATGATTTTCCTAGTGTTAACACAATTTCTACAATTTATTTTACTAAAAACATTTTGCAAAAATAGTTTAAGTGATGGTCCATTTGCAAATTTAGTCATATCTTTCAAATTTGGTCTATTTTTTTTAAACTTAGTTAACTTTACAAACATAGCCAATTTTTTAAAAAATTTAGTCAATCCTTTTAGTCAAACTTCCTAATCGTTGGTCAACTGCGAGTTAGCAGCCATTTTGAGTGATTAAGTTCTTCTCAAAATGGAAATTGAACCCCAAACCTTTCTTTGGTATTTTAAAAAGATTTTTTTCTATTAAGTCTTTTTAAATATTTTATTGATTTTCTAATTATCCTTAAAATTAGGTGGCGACTCTTTAAATTTTTGGGAATTTGATTTACACTTAAATTAATTAAGTATTAAATCGAATTTTCAAAAGTCAAAGTCATTTTCACAAATTAACAATGCACAATATATAAGATGGCCAAAAAAGTACTAAGGATACAATACTCACTTTATGGTATGACCCAAGACTAGGGCCTAAATGTGACATAGCAAATGGGGAACCCGAAGGAATCCCAAACAAGCCTCTTAACTTATCATTACACATCATTGGTTGCGGAAGCATATATACAACATAAAAGAGTAAGAATATGGGGCAACGGGACTAAGGGAAAAGGTATAACATTAAAATAAAGTGACAAGAATCAAGCTCACATCATAGATACATAACATATCCAACAAATACCTCTAATACATAGATAAGAGTGGGGGCCAAGACAAAGCAACTTAGCTCACCCTTATAGTCAAAATAGAACATAAGGAAAAATGTCTCAATACATAATAAGAGCAATGTAGATTAAGGTCCCGAAGTGGAGGACTCACCAACTAGCTTGAGTAGTATCGAACTAGCCACGTAGAGGAGGTTGATCAACTTGGACGTCGGTTCCTACATGGTGATATCATGTAGGCAAGAGTATGCATTAGTATGTTTGAATGTACTAAGTATGTAGGATTCAATGCAACAAAAGAGGGACATCATAATTAAAATGCATAACAATAAGAAATAGACATTATATAACAATATGACATGTATCATCAATGCCTAAGTAAAACATGCTTAAGTAACTCATGCTCATCTAGGATATAGTATCTGTAGAAGAGACCAAGCTAGCTTTTCAAGGTATAAACCCCTTGGTGGTTGATGATGGTTTCACCCCATCATCCTGATAGTGTGGTACAAACCCCTCACATGGTCGATAATAATCACACCTTATCACCACGGTGGCAAAGTACAAAACCCTCACACGATTGATGAGTACAAACCCTCACCTTGGTTACCCGGACTCTTATACCCTAGGATCGGGTATGGTCTAATGCAATACTTTATATAGAGTATATCATATACATAAGCTCATTTCATCATCGTATAGTCATTCATATCAATCTCATGCCTTGGACCTTCAACTACTCAAGAAACCATATCTGGACATTTTATTAAACACTTAGAGGTTGTGTAATGCTAGTATAAAACCATGAAATATACAGATGGAATCATGCAAGAAAATCCATTATAAAATCATTAATCAACATCTTGCAACACCCTCAAGCAATATACATCAAAACCCCTCCTCAAATCTTACAATAGATCAAAGATTTATAACTCAAAACACAGCAAAACAGTCACAACGTTACATAGATTTAACATAGTGTGCAGTGAATTTCATAATAAGCAAGACCCATTTGTAAATCAACTTTAAATCATGCAATTTGAGTAAAAGGAGGCTTGGATATCATGGATGAAAGGAACCCATGAAAGAAACCCACATACCTTAGATTAGAGATGAACTTAGTGAAAATTGAAGATGGAGACTTGAAACTTGAAGAAGAACCTTGAAGGAGAACCTTAGCTTAGGATGAGGGTTTGGGACTTGAATTTAGGGAGTGAAAATATGACTAAGTGTTTGAGTGAGTATTGGAAAATGTATAGGATGATATAAGGGTGAAATAAGGCGAAGTATAGGTAAAAAAACGATTGGGAACACTTAGGCCCAAAACCCAGAAAACCTTGGACCGAAACAAAAAAAACTGGCAAAAAAATACACAAGTCCCTAACAGCGAAGCGTTGCGGTGCACTCGCGGATCGTCTCTAAAAATTGAAATTTTGAAAATCAGAAATTGCTAATGCAATCACTCTAAAACTAGGGTTAGACCCTTATCCACCTAATTTTGACCCCTTGAATCACGAATATGAAGTCAAATTTTTGAAATAACGAACGAATTTTGAGATATATAGAATTTAAAATTCTGGGCAATCCGAGACACATTTTCAGACACTTTTCGGGAATGTTTCAATATCTCCCCCTTGGGAACATTCATTCCCTGGATGTAAGAGAGACGTAAAAGACAAGAGTAATCACAAACAAATCAGCCCCAACAAAAATGAAACATTACATTTAAAACACCATTTTCAAAATCTCAACACAAGTGTAAAATCATCATAAACTTGCCAACATAAACACGAATGCATATGAATGACATAGGGGCTGAAACAAAAGACTTGAAATCACATAAGGGACTTAAAATTAGTAACTTAGGACTGAATGGAGTCGAAAAGATAAGGACACCGCTTTTGCATGTCCACCTCGACCTCCCAAGTAGCACTCTTAACTTGTTGGTTCATCCAAAGGACCTTAATGGACGCCACCTCCTTGTTCCTCAATCACTTCACTTACCTATCCAAAATCTAAACCAGAACCTCCTCATAAGTCAAGTTATCCTAAACAACACCCAAAACATCAAGAGGAACAATAGCATTAGGATCACCAAAATATTTTCGATCCAAAATATGAAACGAAGGAACACCAGAAGTCAAGTTATCCTCAATAAAACCCACAACATCAAGAGGCACAATAGCATTAGGATCACCAATACATTTCCTCAACATAGAGACATGAAACACCAGATGAACCAAATTCATTTCACTAGGCAACTTCAATTCATAAGCTACCTTGCAAACCCTCCTCAAGACCTCATAAGGACCAACATATCATGGACCCAACTTACCCCTTTTACCAAAACAGACCACACCTTTCATTGGAGAAACTTTAAAATAAACCCAATCACCCACTTTAAATTCAAGGTCTCTTCTCCTAACATCGGCATAAGAATTTTGACGACTTTGGGATGTCCTCAACCTCTCCCTAATCATCCTAAACTTCTCAAGAGACTACATAACAAGATCCGATCCCAATAAAGCCACCTCTCCAACCTCAAACCAACCAAACGGTGATCTACAACATATCCCATAAAGAGCCTCAAAAGGAACCATACCGATGCTAGAGTGATAGCTATTGCTGTAGGCAAACTCAATCAAAGGAAGATGGACATCACAACTACCCCTCAACTCCAACAAACAAGCCCTAAGCATATCCTCAAGGGTTGTGAATTATCCACTCGGCTTGGCCATCCATTTGAGGGTCAAAGATCATACCAAGATGAACTTTTGTACCAAGACCCCTTTGAAAAGACCTCCAAAAGTGGAAAGTTAATTATGAACCACGATATGATATGATGGACAAAGGAACCCCATGCAACCTCACAAACTCATGGATGTACAACCTTCCATACTCATCAGCCCCATATATGGTCTTAACCAATAGAAAGTGAGCCAATTTCGTCATCATATCAACCACAACTCTAAATGGAATCAAAACCTTTCCTAGTCTTGGGCAACCCAACCACAAAATACATATTAATCACCTCCCACTTCCAAGTGGGAATATCTATGTCTTGGGTTAGGCCACCCAGCCTTTGATGTTCAGCTTTAACTTATTGACAACTATGGCAACCGAAAATAAATTCGGCAATATCCCTCTTCATGCCTCCCCACCAATACACATCACTCAAGTCTCTATACATTTTGGTGGAACTAGGGTGGATAGAATAAAAAGAATTATGGGCCTCATCAAGAATAGTCTCCCTCAAACCATCAACATAAGGCACAAACAACCTATCTTGGTACCTAAGTGCACCATCTCCCCATTGGGAGAAAACCTCTACTTTGCCCTTTTTAACCAAGGCCTTCAATTCAAGCAAGGGGAAGTCAAGATCTTGTTTTGCTATCACCTCATCAACCAAGGAAGATTTGGAAAGATTTGGTAGTGATAATATAGGAGCAGACACAAGCCTATCCTTGAATGTTTGGAAGCTTCTCTCACATTCATTGGTCCACACAAACTTAACCCTTTTTTTGAGTCAATTTTTTCATAGGGGAAGCAATGGAGGAGAACCCATTTACAAATCTTCTATTGTAACCCGCTAGGCCCAAAAAACTCCTAATATCCGATAGGGTCAATGGTCTAGGCCAATTTCTAATCATATCGGTTTTCTAGAGAATCCAACTAATCATGCCACAAGGCCCAAAAAACTCCTAATATCTGATAGGGTCAATGGTCTAGGCCAATTTCTAATCATATCGGTTTTCATAGGATCCACTTTTATACCCCGACACCACATGACCCAAAAATGCAACCTCCTTCAATCAAAACTCACACTTGTCATATTTGGAATACAATTTTTCCTCCCTCAACCTTTGCAACACAACCCTCAAATGACCCATATGCTCCTCCTTACAATATGAATAGATCAATATATCATCTATGAAGACCATAACAAAGGAATCAAGGTAAGGTTTGAAGACCCTACTCATTAAATCTATGAAGATGGCTGGTGCATTAGTCAACCCAAAAGACATCACAACAAACTCATAATGCCAATATCCAGTCTGAAAGGCCGTCTTAGGAATATTAACCTCTATCACCCTCACTTGATGATACCCAGGCCAAAGATCAATCTTAGAGAAGAAGCTAGCCCCTTGCAATTGGTCAAATAAGTTAACAATCCTTGGAAGAGGATATCTACTCTTTATAGTGACCCTAATTTGAGTTGCTGATAGTTAATGCACATCCTAAAGGACCCATCCTTCTTTTTCACAAACAACACCAAAGCACCCCAAGGTGATTGACTAGGTCTAATAAATCTCTTTTCCAACAAATCTTTCAATTGCTCCTTTAACTCCTTCAACTCTGCCGGAGCCATACAGTAAGGGGGAATGGAGACAGGTTGAGTGTCGAGAAGGAGGTCTGTACGAAAATCAATTTCCCTCTCGAGAGGGACCTTGGGAAGGTCATTTGGGAAAACATCAAGAAATTCATTTACAATGGGGACTGACTCAATGGAAGGGACTTTGGACTCCACATCTTTCATCCTCACAGGATGATACAAACATCCCCTAGAAATCAACTTATGGGCTTTAATGTATGAAATGAATATACCCTTGACCACCACATCTTGACATTCCCATTCAAGGACAGGTTCATTAGGGAATGGAAACTTGACCCTATGGGTTCTAAAATCAATAGACACATAGTAGGCATGAAATCAATCCATCCCAAGAATGACATCAAAATCTACCATGTCTAATTCAACAAAATCACAACACAATAAATTATGCAAAATGCAAATAGGACAACTTCTATAAACTTTCCTAGGAATAATAAAAGCACCAATAGGAGTAGAAACTTCATATGACTCATGCAACAACTTGGGAACAACATGGAACCTTTTAGCAACAAAAGGGTTAACAAAGGAAAGAGTGACACCCGGATCAATCAAAGCATACACATCCAAGTCAAACATTTTCAACATACCGGTAAAAACATCGAGGACCTCACCAACCTCTTGCCTCCCATGTAGTGCATAAAACCGGTTGTGCCTTGAGGCACCAACCACTTTGAGGACCACCTCTACCAAATGTAACCGCATTTGCACCCCGACCACCCTAGCCACAATTTCTTGGACAATCTACCTTCTTGTGACCAAGCTCTCCACATTCATAGCAAGCATTAGAACCCTTCAAACATGGGCCCTTATGACCCCCTCCACATTTAGGACATACATAAATATGAGCCACAACACCAACACCTTGAGGAATAGGCAGGTCATTAGCAAATCCCCTATTAGTACTTGATGGAATTGGCCACCTCTTTGGAACTTACCCCCGAGACGGGCCCTCTTAGCCTCATGCCCCCTACTCTTCCTCAATTTTTCTTCCTCCATTTTCTTGGCATAGGTTATCAACTAAGACAATTCCATGTCACTAATTAGCATGCTGAACCAACATTCTTCACTGACCAAGTCGGAGAGCCCTATCACAAATTTGTTCATTCTAGATCTAGGATTCGCCACCAAATGAGGAGCGTACTTTGAAAGTTGATTAAAACTAAAGGCATACTCCCTCACACATATAGCACATTGTTTCAAGTTCATAAACTCTACCAACTTTGCTTCCCTAAACTCAAGAGGGAAAAATCGATTAAGAAAAGCCAATTTGAACTCCTCGCAAAGCACCACATTACCAACCATCTTCTCACCCTTCCATTGGTCATACTATATTTTAGCTACCCCTTTGAGTTGGTACGCCGCCAAGTCTGCCTTTTATTCAGCCCAACAACTATGATATTCAAAATCTTGTAGACCACATCAATAAACTCTTGGGGATCTTCATCCACCTTTGACCCATAGAAAATCGGAGGATTTATCCTTATAAAGTCTCTTACCCTAGCTCCCAGGGTAGTAGCATGAAGGGCTTGGGCCCCTTGATTGACTTGGTTGGCCACCATTTCAGCAAGCATAGTGAGAGCATCCGGGAGCTCACCATTAGTAGGTTCCTCCTTGGGAGTTTGGGCCCTTCATCCTTGAGTGTTTGGCATGATCTAGCATAACACAAAACAATCGTTAGGGGAGAAACTTACCACAACTCTATAGCACAACTTAGAACATGAAGAAGGGAAATATTTCCTAAAATGCCTCAAAGCTTTCTACTTATAGTCATGGTGCGCTTCACAATCATATATTGGACTCTAATTGATGTGGTGTGTTAGACTCTAAGGATTTATCAACCTAGTGCTCTGATGCAATGTTTGTCATGACTCAAGCCTAGGGTCTAGCCGTGACACGGCGCAAGGGGAACCTAAAAGGACCCTAAACCTTTTAGAACATCATTACATATCCTTAATCGCAAAAGCAGTAGATAAAACATAAGATAATAGTAATACAGGTAATAAGACCAGGGGAAAACTTATACAACATCATAATCAAGAGACAAGAGACAAGCTCATATCATAGACATCAAAAATAATAGAGTTAAGACTCTTATCATAGATACATAACATGTCCAACGAACACCTATACACATAGATAAGAACAGGAGCCAAGGCAAAGTAATGGGGCTCACCCTCATGGTCAAAGTAGACAACAAAGAAGAATGTCTCAATACATAATAGGTGAATCATAGACTAAGGTCCCTGGAGTAGAAGACTCACCAACTAGCTTGGATAGCATTGACTAGCCACATGCAGGAAGATGATCAACTTGGACACTAGTTCCTATATGGTGACATCATGTAGGTATAGAATATGCATTGGAATGTTCGAATGTACTAAGTATGTAGGATGCAATGTAAACAAGAATTGAGCATCATAATCAAAATGCATAACAATAGGCAATAAGCATTCTTAGAATAATATATGTATGATTGATGCATAAGTAAAACATGCTTAAATAATTCATGCTTATTTATAATATCATATGTGTAGAAGAGACCAAGCTAGATTTCCAAAGTACAATCACATTGGTAGGTTAGTGATGATAGCATCCATCATTCTAGTGTGTGAGGTACAAACCCCTCATTAAGGTTAGTGATGATATCACACATCACCCTAGTGTGTGAGGTACAAACCCCTCATCAAGTTTAGTGATGATAGCACCCATCACCCTAGTGGTTGAGATGGGGTTAACAAAGGAGGTACAAACCCCTCATCAAGTTTAGTGATGATAGCACCCATCACCCTAGTGGTTGAGATGTTGACCCCTCAACTAGGTCACCTAGATCGAGCATGGTCTAATGCAACACTTTATATATAATATATCATATACATAAGCTCATTTCATCATCATATAGTTAATCATATCATATCTCATGCTTTGGACTTTGAACTTGTCAAGAAATCAAATCCGGACATTTTATCAAACACTTATAGGGTGTGTAATGCTAGTATAAAACCATGAAATATAGAGATAAAATCATGTAAGAAAATACTTTTAAAACCACCAATCAACACCTTGCAATATCAAAACCCCTTATCAGAACTTACAATAGTTCAAAGATTTATAGTTCAAAACATAGCAAAACAGTCACAAGTTTACGTAGCTTTAACACAGTGTCTAGTGAATTTCATAACAATCAAGATCCATTTGTAAATCAACTTTAAATCATGCAATTTGAGTAAAAGAAGACTTGGGAATCATGGGTTGAAGGAACCCATGAATGAAACCCACATAACTTAGCTTAGAGATGAAGTTGGTAAAGATTGGAGATGGAGACTTGAAGCTTGAAGAAGACCCTTGAAGGAGAACCTTCGCTTAGGATAAGGGATTGGGACTTGAGTTTGGGGAGTGAAATTATGACTTAGTGTTTGACTGAGTATTGAAAAATGTTTAGGATGATATGAGGGTGAAATTTGGTTAAGTAAAGATAAAAACACATTTGGTAACACTTAGGACCAACACTTAGAAAATTTTTGATGAACTAAAAAAAAACAGTCACAAAAATGTACTAGTGCACGTCGTGAAAGCGGCCCGTACTGCTCTCTGGAAATTGCACTTTCAGAAATCATAATTGCTAATCTTTAACTCTTATATCAGGTTAGACTCCTTTTCACCTACTTTTGACCCCCTGATCATGAATATGAAGTCGAATTTTTGAAATAACCAATGGATTTTGAGATATATGAAATTTAAAATTCCAGGCATTCCAAGGCACGTTTTTGGGTACATTTTGGGGTCGTTTCAAAAAGTGTGTGTGAAAGGAAAAAGTGTTGAACTATATGGTATAACAGAGTGGCCAACTTTGTTGTGAACCATATAGATTCTTTTGGTCCCTCGTAATTATACTTATGCTACACTTGAAAATTTCTCTTGCTCAAAATTAAGGATTAAAAAAATCAACCTAATTGTTTCATGTGTGTTGTGTGGTGAACTTTAGATACAAAGTTCAATGATATGACTTGTTGACAAAGTATTCGATTAAAATAGTATCATCTCTGGTAACTTCCATGACATTGGGTGGATTTTGATTCATAAATGTGCGATCAGCGTTGACAAAAGAGGAATCATGACCCCTTAGGATAGGTTGATTATCTATGTCCAGATTAGATGGTCCATTGACATCCTGTATAGAAATATAATAGACATTAAAAGTATATTGATACAATGTCAATAATATAATTTGATACTATATTACATCAAATATATTAACAGATATATGAATATTGAAGTTGTGATACCTTACTTTTGCATAATTATGAAATTCATATAACTTCACTGAAGTATCACACATATATCAATGTATCAATATCATGAAACTTAATTAATAATGTTTGGTACCTTTTCAGTTGACATGGTATGATGTGAAAAGTAATTGTTAAAAGTACATGTATCATGTATTTTTGCAAGAGAAATAATGATAACTGAGTGGTTTGCTCATGGATCTTTTCTTGTAGGTGAACATTAGCATCATCAGTAGAATATGACCTCCTGATAGCTTTCTAATATTTGGAGGGATAATGAGAAGGGTAATACTATGCACCCACTAATTTAAAATTTTGAATACATCTCCACTTTTCCATCCAAAAAATTTAACACAAATATATGAATGTTAATTGTGAGACTTAAAATTTCTTAAGTACTTGAAAATCATGCATCACCAATTGAAAATTATAAAAAAATAATAGTATAAGTCAATTTTAAGATGTTTAAATTAATGCACTACGTAACATGAGTAATTTTTCATTTTTGTTTGTTTGGTAGTATCACTTCCAAAGTTTTTACCCCATTCTTTCCCGTGTTGCCTTCATTCTATACTTTAGATTTCTGGTTATCTAACATACTTAGATGATGTCACGTCCCAGTTTAGGGGCCGTGACTGACACCCGTTTAGG
>DF361834.1:13362-48307 GCA_000787875.1 Solanum virginianum
CCACCTTAATTTAATGGAAGTGTCATCCACCAACACCTCAGATCCTCAAACTAATCAATGTGAATATGAAGTTCAAAAGATAATTCATTTACAAAATATTGCAAATCAACTGCCAAATGCATTCACTGACCTATCAAAAATTACTAAATCTCATATTCCAGCTATTAATGCTCCAATTCGAGTTGATGTCTCAAAAGAACAATTAATTAATACAAATGATTCTAAACTATACTTGAAACGTGGTAGGTCAATCAGTTCTAAGGATAAAAATCCTCGAAAAAGGAAAGGAGCAAATAATCAAGATGGTCATAATATAAAAGAACTTGCTCAGGGGGAGCAAGGAGACATAATAATTGATGAAACCTTAGAGAAAGTTCAGGAGCCTGAAAATAATGAAGAGATCTTAATAAACTATGTCTCATCGAGAAAAATATGGAACCAAAATAATATAATTATAAACAACAACAAACCCAGTAGAATCCCACAAGTGGGGTCTGGGGAGGGTAGGGTGTACGCAGACCTTACCGCTACCTCGTAGAAGTAGAGAGGCTATTTCCTAAAAACCCTCATCTCAAAAACCCATTGGCAAAAGAACTAGATATGACAAAAAGCATAGAAGTAGAGAGGTTGTTTCCTGAAAACCCTCATCTCAAAAACCCATTGGCAGAATAAACCAGATATGAAAAAGAGAGAAAGGAAAAAAAGAAAAAGAAAAAGAATATAATAATAATAATAATAATAATAATAATAATAATAATAATAATAGTAATAATAATAACAGTGATAATAGTAGTAGAAATAATAATACTACTTATAATAGTAATACCAATAATACTAATGACAATACGTACACACGATACAATTACATAGAAACACCACCTAATTACACCACATATTAAAAACAAACACTACTACTCTTCCACCCTACATACCACCATGACTAAAAAGCCACCTAACCCTACGAACCAACTAGCCTACTACTCTAGTTCACAATCTCCACTTCTTCCTATCTTGGGTCATGTCTTCGTTGAGATCCAGTTTCGCCATATCATGTCTGATCACCTCCCCCCAATATTTCTTCAGTCTACCTCTACCCCTCTGTGTAGCTCCTACAACCAACCTCTCGCACCTCCTAACAGGGGCATCGGTACTCCTTCTCTGTACATATCCAAATCATCGTAGTCTCGCTTTTCTCATCTTATCAGCAACTGGAGCCACCTCAAGCTTTTCCCGAATGATCTCGTTCCTAACCTTGTCGCACCTGGTGTGTCCACACATCCATCTCAACATCCTCATCTCAGCAACATGCATCTTCTAGACATGTGCCTTTTTTATTGGCCAACACTCTACCCCATACAGCAAAGATGGTCTAACCACCACTCTATAGAACCTACCTTTGAGTTTAGGGGGTATCTTCTTATCGCACACTACTCCAGATGCAAGCCTCCATTTAGTCCAAGCTGCTCCAATACGATGTGTGACATTGTCGTCAATATCCCCACTACTTTGGATGATGGACCCCAGATATTTAAAGTTTTTCCTCTTGGGGATAGGTTGAGTGGCCAGCTTCACATCAAAATCTGCTTCGTCCCTCATAACAATGAATTTGCACTCCATGTATTTTGTTTTGGTCCTGCTCAATTTGAACCCTTTGGACTCTAAGGCATGTCTCCAAGCCTCCAACCTATCATTAGCTTTAGTTCGAGTCTCGTCAATCAATACTATGTCATCTGCAAATAGCATACACCAAGGTACCTCCTCCTGGATAGATCGCGTCAGCTCATCTATCACCAATGTAAACAGGAAAAGACTCAACACAGATCCTTGATAAAGTTCCATTTCAACAGAAAAATATTCAGTGTCTCCTCCCACCATTCTTACCCGAGTTATGACTCTATCGTACATATCCTTAATTGCCCTGATATATGCCATCGGTACACCTTTTACCTCTAGATACCTTCATAAGACATCCCTTGGGACTTTGTCATATGCCTTTTCGAGATCAATGAACACCATATGAAGGTCCTTCTTTCTTTCCCTATATTTTTTCATTAACCTCCGAATAAGATGAATTGCTTAAGTGGTCGACCCCTTCGGTATGAATCCAAACTAGTTCTTCGAGACAGATACTACTCTTCGCACCCTCATCTCCACAACTCTCTCCCAGACCTTCATAGTGTGGCTCAGCAACTTGATCCCCCTGTAATTGTTACAGTTTTGAATATCTCCTTTATTCTTGTATAATGGAACCATTGTACTCCTCCGCCATTCATTAGGCATCTTGGCAGTCTTCATAATATCATTAAATAAACTGGTCAACCATTCTATGCCATCCTTAGCCATGTTTCCAAAAGTCTACTGAAATCTCATCAAGGCCGATCGCCCTCCCCTTCTTCATCCTACTGATAGCCAGTCTTACTTTCTCAACTCTGAACCGCCTGTTATAGCCAAAATCATGGTGATTTTCGGAGTGAGCCAACTTACCCAAGTCAATATCTTTATCTTCTTTTCTATTTAAGAGTTTATGAAAATATTCTTGCCACCTTAATTTAATAGAAGTGTCATCCACCAAAACCTCACCCTCCTCATCCTTGATGCATTTCACTTGGTCCAAATCGTGAGCTTTCCTCACCTCACCCTCCTCATCCTTGATGCACTTCACTTGGTCCAAATCACGAGCTTTCCTTTCTCTTACTTTAGCGAGCCTATACATTCTCTTGTCCCCGCCTTTATGATTTAGCTCCTCGTAAAGGCGCTCAAACGCTGCTGACTTAGCAATCGTTACCGTCATTTTTGCTTCTCACTTAGCTAACTAAAGTGGAGAGTATTTTTATAACTAAATAACTTATTCTTAGAAATTACGCAATTACTATAATTTTGAATATGACAAACTAAATAAGCGACAAAAGATATTCTTAATATATCTAATCCCAACAAAACTTATCCTAATAAAATTTATCTCAACATAACTTATATCCAAACCAAATTATCTCTTACTTTTTTACACTATCACATAAACTTGATGGGCCCTACATTTCTCTAAAGATGATAGTAATTTAATGACCTAGGCTCAGAATTTTTACATTTTTATTTACTGTGTTATAAAGTGGATAAGCAAGCATGCATATTCACCAAAGTATTGCTCACTTGTCCATATTTCATAAAAAAAATAGTACGTCCTCTAGTTCCCTTTATATGTCATTTTGTGATGATATTTACCTTAAGAAAGAAATAATTTTACTATTTTACCCTTATTTATATAAATTAATTGCTTTTTTAGTTCTTCCAATTGATCAAATATATGTTTTTAAAACTCATTAACTATCAAAGGTAAAATAAAAAAGAACAATGTCATTTATGCATTAATTTTATGAAATGACATATATTAAGGATCATCTATTTATAGTAAGGACGATATATAAAAGAGATCTAGACATGTGCCTTTTTTATTGGCCAACACTCTACCCCATACAGCAAAGATGGTCTGACCACCACTCTATAGAACTTACCTTTGAGTTTAGGGGGTATCTTCTTATCGCACACTACTCCAGATGCTTTATATTAAGTTAATTGTTGGGTCATTTCACACATATTCAGAAAAAGAAACAAAGACAATTTAATCAAGTTTTTTCATTTTTATCCTTTTCAAACTCCACATACTCATTTAATGCATCATTTATTTCTCATACAAAACTCAACCTTAGAAACTTAATTAATGAAGGATAAAATTAGAAAAAAAATTCAACATATCCCTTGAAAAGTGAATAATTCACTTATTTTGAAACATAAAAAATTTCGTACCAACTAACTTAATATGAAACAGATGGAGTATGGATTAATAGCTAAATTGTCTTCTCGCCAGGTGTCTTTGTTACTGCTTTTAGATTCTATATCCAATGTGATATATATACAATAAAAAAAATATATAAAAAAATATCCTTGTCCGAAAAAAATTACACAACTCTAGGCGGGGCTAACAAATAAAAAGGAATAAACTATGCATGTGACAGCTTCAACTCTAGGGTAGGGTCCACAAACTACAAATGAAGTACCTTTTTATCTATAAAAAGAAATGTTCACACAATACAACAAGATATTGAGTAGTTGAATCCTGATTATAATTAGTACAACCCCTCCCCCCCATATCCTACAATTGTTTAGTCCAATAAACCATTAATTTGTGAACCACGATTCCCAGTGAGATTCGACCTCAACCTCTGAAGTTGGGTTATTATGCTGATGACGACCACTCAACTTTCTTTAAGTAGTCGGGTTGAGCGACATGAGTACCTTCCACCCACAAAGTTCCTCAATAAATCTTTTTACATTTTGTTTAAGTTCTTGAAATTCTTAAGTTCCATGAGCATGATTTTAATGTTCTTTTCATTATATATTTACATGTATTTTGACTCTCATGATGTAATAGGAAGAATTACTAGGAGTTCTTAGCATTATTAAGTTAAAATGCTATGACTTCACTATCTTGGATTTGACATAATAATGTGGACTGTTTGAGTATAGGTTTAACTGTATGGATTTTACGATGTTCTTGCATTATATCCCTAAAACATGTGATTTTGAAGTCATTAACTAAGCCCATTAAGTTTCAAGATGAGTATTGCATGATGATGATGAAAAGGGCATAAAGTAAGACTTATGGTTATGAATTTTGTCAAAGCTGTAAGCATGTTGCAATTGTCCTTGTATATATTTATGATGGACCCTCAATGTGAAAGGTCAGTTCTTATTTGAGTGGGTTCCAAGTTCATGAGCTAATTCTAAGCGATTGCTACTTATGATTCTAAGTTATAATAAATGTTCTCGTATTTTAAAGTATTTCATGGGATTTGCTTAGCATTGAATGAGGCATTGAGGTGTGGTTTGGTAAGAAAGCCCTAGAAGCAACCCCTTGCCCTATTTACTATATACTATTATAGGAGCCCTTGTAGGCTAGGCTAGTGTATCCACAAAAGCCTAATGATAAAAAAAGATACATGCTTAAATTGATGGAGTTCCACCCAACAAAGTGATCTCTCTATGCCAATGTGGGGGGAGGGTTATGTAGGATTCTATGTTGTAGCTCACATTATTGTATAATTTTATAAATGATGGAATTATAATTTCATGTATGATGACATTGCAGTTTCATATTTGCACTACACCTCACATACTTAGTACATTTCAACATAAATGCATATTTTTCCAATGTGATATAACCATGTAGGGATTAGTATTCCACCTTCTTCACTGGCATATGGCTAACTTTTGATGATTGAGACTACTAGATTGGTGAGCCCTTAATTCAGGGATTCCATCTTCTTTCTTTGTGCTATGTATTTTGAGATATCTATGTATTTAGAGTTGTACGTTAGAGACTTTTACTTTCTATCTTATTTTCATGTCTTTTGTATTTGAGGAGGACAATATAAGTCTTAATGTATAATGGTATGTTTAGACAGCAAAATCTTTCATTTAAGATGTTATCTCTATATCTAAATTTCTCTTAGTCCCATTACCTACTTTTAATTCCAGATTATGTTGTTAATTACCTACGAATGCTAAGAGGCTTTAGTGAGGTACCTTTGGATTCCTCATTCATCGTATTATCGCTAGGCCCTAGTCTCAGATCCTGACAAACTTACAACGAGAGCATATGGTTTGAGATGTTCCTCGTATTCCCAACATACCGCATTGAGTAGAGCCTTATTTATGGTTATGAAGTGCACCAAAACCATGAATGAGAGGCTATGAAGTGTTTAGGAAACTTTCCCTTTTTCATGAATCATATCATGTCTTTAGGTTGTCTAAGATTTTTCCCTATCTAATGACGTTCCCTTTTTGCTATTTCTAGATCATGCTGCTAAGAAGAGCTTCATTATCTAAGGTAAATAAAGATCAAGCCCCTCCCCAATTACCTAGATAGGTGAATGAAGATCAACCCCTTTCCATGAGATAAGAAGAGGAGCCACACATGCAAAGTTTTGAGCCACCTTCACAATGTTGCCCCAAGTCTTGGCTAACCAAGCTAACTAGGAGGTTGCACTTGCTCCTCAAGCATCTTCACTAGCACCGATGGTCGGGACATTATGAAAATGAATCCACCACAATACCATCATTTAAAATTGGTGAAGATCTAGAGGAATTCATTGATGAGGCATATAGAATCATAGCCGTTATGGGAGTGATGTCGAACAAAAAGGCCGAGCTAGTAGCCTATCAACTCAAAAGTGTGGTAAAGGTTTGATATGATCAATGGGTCAATGATAGGGTGAAAGAGCGAGCAAAATAGAGTGGGAAAAGTTTAAAGGTGCATTCTTGGATCAAATATTCCCGATTGATTTAAGGGAAACAAAGGTGTAAGAGTTCATAAACTTGAAGCAAGAGCATATGAGTGTGAGGGAATACTCCTTCAAATTTACAAATCTTTCTAAATATGCACCGTTCATGGTAGCGAACCCATGGGCAAAAAGTAGCAAATTTATCTCTGAGGTGTTGAAATTGTATGAAAAGGAGTGCAGGACTGTAATGCTCTATGAGAGATGGAGAGTTCCTTCTCGATGCCATATATAGAGAAAATTAAAGAAAAAAATTGAGGGAGTATGCTAGAGAGTCCAAAAGGACTTATCAGATGGTGGAGGATTCTCTCACCAAAGGAGTAGTGGCCATGGCAAGTTCTAAGGTGGAAAAAAGCAAGTGAGCCAAGGGTCAACCAACAGTCCTCCACTTTGATTCAACAAAGAAAAGTGGGCTAACCCCAAGCCACGATCTTCTAATTGTCCTAAGTATGGACGGTCCCCCAAAGGGGAGTGTTTAGCCTGCTCCAATGTATGCTTCATATGTGGTAAGCCCGGTCATCATGACAAAGATTATAGAAGGGTGGTTCTAGGCCCCAAGGCCAAGGTGGAAAAGCTTAAGATGCTCTAAGTGTAAATAGGTTCTATGGTTTTCATTCCAGCCAAGAGGTGGAAGATACCCCGGATGTGGTTACTAGTATATTAAAAGTTTAAGATTATAATACATATGTACTATTAGATCCGAGAGCCAATTTTTCCTTTGTAAGTCTATTTCTGGCAAATAGATTTCATGTATTCCCCAAAGTCCTAAATCAGTCTTTTGAAGTTTGTACTCCCGCAGGAGAGTCCATTGTTTCATAAAGAATCTATAGGGGTTGTCCCATGTCCATTTTGCATAAAGTCATTCCTTATGACTTGATAGAGCTTTCTATGGTTGGTTTTGATGTCATACTTAGGATGGTTGGTTGTATACTTCCCAAATGAGTCTATTCTTGAGTGGAAGGATAATAGTTCTTCATGTAGATGTCAGTTTGTTTCTTATCTCAAGGCCCCTAATATGATTTCCAAGGGATGTATTTACCATCTAGTAAGGGTTAAATATGTCACATTTGAAGTTCCCTCTTTTGAGTCAGTTCTCGTTGTAAATGATTTTCGTGATGTCTTTCCCGAAGAGTTCTCTAGTCTTCCTCCCAAAAAGGAAATAGACTTCAGCATAGACCTCTTCCCCAATACTTAACATAGAATGGCCCTGATAGAGTTAAAGGAACTAAAAGAGCAATTGAAAGATCTATTAGAGAAGGGCTTCATTAGGCCAAGTCAGTCTCTGTGGGAGCCTTAGTGTTGTTTGTGAGAGAGGAAGATGGGTCACTTTGAATATGTATAGACTACCAGCAACTCAGCAAGGTTACCACTAAGAACATGTATCCACTCCCAAGAATAGATGACCTGTTTGATCAATTAAAAGGATCCAAATACTTTTCCAAAATTGACTTATGGTTCAGTTATCACCAACTAAGGGTGAGGGAGAATGACATCCCTAAAATAGCCTTTCAGATAAGGTATGGGTATTTCGTGTTTATAATGCCTTTTAGTCTAACCAATGCACCAACAATCTTTATGTATCTCATGAATAGGGTATTCAAATCCAACAATGACATGTTTGTTGTGGTGGTCATAGATGACATCTTGATCTACTCTTGGAGTAAAGAGGAGCATGTAGAGCATTTGAGGGTAGTGCCATAAACAATGAGGGAAGAGTGGTTATTTGCTAAGTTCAAAAAATATGAATTTTGGTTAAATTAAGTTGCCTTCCTTGGGAATGTGGTGTCATGTGATGGAATCAAAGTTGATCCTAAGAAGACATAAGCGGTGAGGAATTGGCCTAGGCCATTGACTCCTTCAGATATTAGGAGTTTCTTGGGCCTAGCCGGGTACTATAGAAGGTTTATTCAAGGTCTCTCCTCTATTTTTTCACCTTTAATTAGGTTAAATTAAAATAAAGTAAAGTTTATATGGACAGATAAGTGCGAGAAGAGTTTCCAAACCTTGAAGGATCAGTTGATTTTGGCTCTAATTTGGACCTTATTGAGGGAACCAAGGGATTCATGGTGTATTTTGATGCCTCATGGGTTAGTTTAGGTTGTGTGTTAGTGCAAATGGGAAGGTGATTTCCTATGCCTCAAGGCAATTGAAGGCGCATGAAAAGAGTTATTTGACATATGATCTTAAACTTATGGCCATGGTATTTACATTAAAGATATGATGTCATTACTCGTATGAGGCTCATGTGGAATTTCTTCACCAATCATAAGAGCCTCCAACATGCGTTCCCTCAAATGTATCTCGACCTAAGGCAAAGAAGATAGTTAGAACTTCTCAATGATTATGACATGAGTGTGAAATATCAGTAGGCAAGGTTAATGTGGTAGCTGACACAGTTAGCTAGTAAGGTGTCCATAGGCAATGTGTTCCATCATGAGGATGATGGAAAAATGGACTTAGAAAAACATGTTCATAGATTTGGTAGGTTGGGAGTGAGATTAAATGCCACTGCAATGGTAATGGGATGGTATTCAGCAGCTCCAAGTCTTCATTGATTGAGGAGTTAAGTCTAAGCAGGACATTGATCCCACCTTGGTTGAATTGAAGGCCTCAGTGAAGGAAGGAAAGATAGAGGTCTTCTCACAAGGGGAGATGAGGTACTTCGTTACCAAGAAAGATTATGTGTGCCAAATTTTGATGGGTTGAGAAGTTTGATTTTGCAAGATGCTTACAATTCCTCCTATTCTATTCATCCCAGCTCTACTAAGATGTATAAAGACTTGAGCAATGTATTGGTGGAATAGAATAAAGAAGAATATATCAAGGTTTATGTCTGAATACCCCAATTACTTACAAGTTAATGTTGAGCATCAAAGGTGGGGTGGCCTAGCTCAAGACATTAAAATCCACACTTGAAAGTAGGAAGAGGTCAATATGGACTTTGTAGTTGATTTTCCAAATACTAACAGACACTTATACTCTATATGGATGATAGTGGATAGAATGACGAAGTCGGCTCATTTCTTACCGGTCAAGAAAACTTTTAGTGCCCAAGGCTATACCAAATTATATATTTAGGAGTTGGTAAGGCTGCATAGGGTTCCACTATTTATCATATCATATCATGGAGCTCAATTTACCTCTGAATTTTGCAAGTCATTTCAAAAGGGCCTTGATACTAAAGTGAAGTTGAATACCGCCTTCCATCCTCAAACTGATGGGAAACCCAAAAGAACAATTCAAACATTAGAGGATAAATTTAGGGCTTGTGGATTAGAATTCAAAGAAGTTGGGATGACTATCTACCTCTCATTGAGTTTGCCTATAACAATAGCTTCTGTTTAAGCATTGAGATGGCACCATTTGATGCTTTATAAGGTAATGCAGATCACCAATTGGGTGGTTTGAAGTGGATGAAATGACTTTTTTAGGGCCAGACCTAGTCATGGATTCCATTGAATTCATAAGGGAGAAATTGAAAATAGCTCAAAGTTGGCAAAAAACATACTCTGATGTTAGGAGAAGGGACCTTGAGTTTCATATTGATAATTAGGCATATTTGAAAGTGTGTCCCATGAAGGACATGGTTCGATTTGGCAAGAAAGAAAAATTAAGCGCTAGGTATGTAGGGCCTTACAAAAGTGTTAGAAGGATAGGAAAGGTGATGTGTGAATTGGACTTGTCAAAGTAAATGAACATGATTCACTCAGTGTTCCATGTATTTATATTGAGGAAATTCATAGGTGATCCAAACTGCATAGTCCCATTGGAAGAAGTGAGCATTGAAGAAAATTTGGCTTATGAAGAGGTTCCAGTTGGGATTCTAGACTTACAAGTGAAGAGGTTAAGAAACAAAAAGGTTGCATCCATTACAATGTTGTGGAGAAATTAACAAGTTGAGGGTGCAACATTGGAAATGACAGTGAACATGGTGAAGCGATATCCCTATTTTTTCACTTCACGCAAGCTTAAGGTAATAAGTCCTTCTTGCCTAAGACCTCAATTCCTTACAGTTTGGTTTCTTATGTTGCATATGCATATTTCCATTTTTATGGGTTGTTTTGGAGAAGTTTAATATATGAATTTCAAAATTTCATGAAGATATGTTTAAAGTTGCATTTTGCATTTATGTTGGGTTATTAACTGCTTCCTTAACTCCATAGAGCTTATGTTTAACACATTTGGAGATGAATCTTCCCAAGGGGAAGATATTGCAAAGCCTGCAAGTGAGGAGGTCAAAAATTTTAGAAGGGGTGGAACTAAAAATGTTGCAGGTCAGAAGTACGAGCCTCATTCATGGCACATGATTCAAACCACAGGTCATAAATAAGGTTCGTTGATAGAGCTAGCTAAGATGAAAATTTAATCAAGTGTAAGGGCTATTCACGAACAGTCTTTACGGTTCGTAAATGGAATTACGGACTATAGGATGGGCTTGTGGTTGGATGACTAGAGTTGATGAAAAATATGATTTCTAAAGTTGAACTACGAATAAATAGGATGACTTCCACTTAGGTTTATGGGTTGTAGTTAGGTCTCGTAGATAGGATACTAAAGTGGTGAAATTTCCTAAGTGTTGGGTCACTCTACAAATGAGTCTATGATCCATAGATCATACTATAAGTCATAGATGGGTTTGTAGATAGGACTTCAAAAAACAAATTTTAGAAGATTGGAAAAGTTGAATAGGATGAACCATGGTACAATTCGTAGATCATAAATAGTCCATAAATGGTGGAGTGGACTAGGTTTCAACGACTATAATGAAGGGTATTTTTGTCTATTTCTCATGCCCTAAGCCTAAAAGAACATTGCTCTGGGACTCCTTTGCATTCCATATTAGATCCTAAACCCTTTAATTCATGCTATTCCTCACTCTCTCAGAATGCTCTAAGGCAAGAAACACTAAAGGCAAGCCAAGCGCAAGGATTAGGGTTTCTATTCAAGAACTTCTGCCCCTAACTTCTTAAATCCTTTCCTTAAGGTCAAATTCAGTATTCCATTTTGATTTGTGGGAACCTTCCACCCACAAAGTTCCTCAATAAATCATTTTATCTTTTTTTTAAGTTCTTGAAATCTTGAGTTCTATGAGCGTGATTTCAATAATGGTTTTATGATATATTTATATGTATTTTGACTCTCATGATGCAATATAATGAATAACTATGATTTCTCATGGTTATTAAGTTAAATACTATGAATTCTCTATCTAGGGTTTGGCATATTGATGTAGGTTGTTTGAGTATGATTTTAACTCGATGGACTTTACCATGTTCTTGCATCATTTCTCTAAAGCATGTGATTTTGAAGTTATTAACAAAGCCCAGTAAATTTCAAGATGAGTATTGCATGATGTTAATGATAAGAGCATAAAGTAAGACTTAAGATTATTAATGTTGTCAATGATGTAAGCATGTCGCAATTGATGGACCCTCAATGTGAAAGGTCAATTCTCAGTTGAGTGGTTTCCAAGTTCATGAATTACTCATATGTGATTGCTACTTATGATTCTAAGTTAATGCATAAATGTTCTAGAACTTTAGTACGACATCAACCTAGGGCCCAGTCATAACACAGTGAACAAGAGATCTATAGGCATCTTATCCAAGTCCTAGCATAACAAGCATTCATAGGTAAAAATGTACATAGTGTGAAAAAATGGGAAAGGACTAAGGAAAATCATTTAAGTTAAGGAGAAACATCCCAAACATATATCATTACCCTAACGCACTATCTAAACATGACATATCAGGAACTGATGCACGATTTCAATTTTTCTCAAATAGAAAAGATGCTAAAATAAGATAGAAATTAAAACTGTCCCATTTCTTAAAAAGCAAAAAATATACAGTTGCCTGAATAGTACAAAGCAAGAAGAAAAATTGGTAGAAAAATAGGTGGAGACCCGAACTAAGGGCTCACCACTATCACTAGTCTTGAATGTTGATAAACTAGCCATGTGTCATCGTCATCGGAGTGCCAGTTCCTACTTGGTGATGTCATATAGACAAAATATATGTTAGTAAATTGGAATGTAATAAATATATGAGATGTAATGCAAGTATTGAATTGTAATGCCATCATTTATAAACACAAAGACCTCCATCTACCCGAAGGTAAAGTCAATATTTAAATGAGCTTAAGCATGCACAAGGAATAGAGTTCAATATGAAATAAAAGCAATGCATTAAATGAAACACATGTGATAGAATGAAGACATCAAATCTCACACTTTGTGGGAATGGACCTTAACTGGCATATAAGACCATGTGAGCTACTACATAGAATCTAACATAAACCCCTATGTTGGCACAGGTGATGTGCTGCCAAAAGACAACACTTTTGATGCTTAAAACTTAGCATTTTGTGTGTTCTCAATGCGATGTTAGTGGGTTTTATGTGTGTTTTGTGTTTATATTTGTAGAATTATAGGTTGTCCATGATTTTGGGAAAAATTACAGAAGTTGCTGCAGCTTTACTGTCATATGAGACACCTTACAAGCCGTAGACCATTCTACGAGTCATAGGGTGGTTTCGTAAGGAATTCCAGTGAGGGGCCAACTTTATGAAGTTAATTCTATGAATATGCAGATAAGTTATAGAATAGTTTATGAGTCGTAGAAGATGTTTCGTGCCCTAAGGATCAGAGAATAAAGACTTTCTTAAGTTCATTAGACAAGATCCCCTTTATGGGTCATAAACTATTTTATGAGTTGTAAAGGGGTGTCGTAAAAAGAAAGTCTAGTCTTCTAGCAATAATGTATGATACCCTGATTATGGGTCGTAAACTTCAATACAGGCCATAAAGAGCTTTCGTGAGGAGTGCCAACCAGTTCTGCTAAGTCGTTCAGGATTTGAATTTTAATTATTATAAATAGGTCTTTTAGGTTATTTTTCATAAGTTCTCGTTAGTTTTGATAAGTTTTAGCCTAGCACTCACAGAACTCAATATTTTAGAGAGAGAAAATTGTAAGAGAGTCTTTGGGAACACTTGTGGTTGAATTTGATCTTAAAACTTGTGATTCTTATTGACATGGGATTGCTTGTTCTTAAATATATTATGTAAGAATTTATTTATGTCTTCTCAATTCATAATCTCTTCATTTACATATAGAATGAGTGGCTAAATCCACAACTAGGGTTGTGCAAACCATAAAGAACTAACAAAGTAAAACTGGGTAATTTTCACAATTCTTGGATGGTGTATATGCATGTATTAATTAACTCTCTTTGTTTTGCATGTTTTCTCATAGTGGCAAAAATTAGAACTCTCCTAGTGTTACTAACTGGACCAAGGTAGTAATGAATAGGAAAAAAAATTAATTAATAGGATTCAATTTATGTGTTCTTGTCTAATCAACCAAACTGGGCCAAGGAGAGGTTGTACTAGGACTAATAGGTAATGGTTAGTAATGCACATTATGGAGATAGGCCAAGTCGCATAGTGAAATTCACCTCTCACCTTTGACCGAAGGGCTTGGTGAACTTAAATTACCACCTTGCATGCTATACACTAGACAAGAATAAGGTTATCCGATGATACTAAGTTGGGGAACACAATACCCTAGTTGCGCTCCCTTATTGATTTTTATCTCGTAATAGTTAGTTATTTCTATTTTCTTATTGATTATTGCAAAACTCCACCTTTGGGGAAGTAATTTGGTTAACTGCTCAGATCGCAAATTGGTGAATTTTCTTGAGTCTACGTATTACTTGTGGGATCGACCCTAACCTTGGTTAGGTTCTACATCTTGACAGCAACCGCCTTATCCTCTAAAAATGAGGTGTAACTTATGCAACATCAAGATTTTGGCGCCATTGTCGGGGAATACGACTAGACTTAGTGAATTCATTAGTAATTTGAGTGTTAATCCTTAGTTTCCTTATTTTACTTTTGTTTATTGTTTTTGTTCTTTTTTAGGGTGTACAAGTAATGTATGCCCAACACTCGGAGTGAAGGCAATCCCTTAACTCCATTTGACCTAGAGATCCACAGAACCTTAATAATAATGGCCCAAGACAATGCCAACAATGAGGCTAATGCAGATCTGAATAGGAACAATAATGAGCATGCTGGGAATGAGAACCCACCTCCTTTGGAGGATATTTCGCAGGCTCAGGATTTCAATACCAATGTTTACTAGTGGAATTAGTATAGGTTGAATCCTATGGCTATGGAGGTGACTGGGGCTATTGTCTTACCACCACTATCGGCAGACACAAAGTTCACAGTCTCAAGTGGGTTACCTCAGATGCTGCAGAATGGTTGGCTATTTATGGGCTTACCATCAGAGGATCCACATAGTCACCTATACAATGTGGCATTTGTTTGTAAGAGTGTGATAGGAACACAAAATCTGTCTATGGATGCTATGGGACTCCATGTCTTTCCATCGTCTCTTACGGGCAATGTTGCATTATGGCTTTCTGAGCTCCTGCAGAGTTCAATAACCAGTTGGGCACACTTGCAGAAGGCCTTTTTGGAGAGGTACTTCCCTGGATCGAAGAAGCTCAAGTTGAAGGACCAGATTAATAACTTCGAGCAACTTTCTGGTGATTCTATAAGAACTACTTAGGAGCGGTTCACAAAATGTCTGAGGAGCATCCCTGACCACAAGATAGTTCATGACGCCTTAGTGGAGATCTTCTACCATCCCTTGATGAGAATAGTCAGGCCTGTGCTAACACTATCATGGGGGGCATGTTTCTAGATCAACCATTTGCAAGGATTACAGAGTGAATGGAAAGAGTGGTCAAGACAAATCGTACATGGGGGTAGGGGGATTGAGCTTCCATAAAGAGTTCATGTTTTGTTAGTGTGGGTCCAGAGCAAGCTAGAATTAATGAAGAGATCATATAGCAGCTTACTCAGACTCGCATAGGTACAGAGATGATGATGAAATATAGCCAAGAGAGAGTAAATGTAGTGGTTCATCAACCTCCACGTGCACCCATGTATGAGGAGCCATATTATGACGAGGATGTATGTTTTGTTGCTGATTAGATGAGGGGTTTCTGGACTAATGCCTATGGTTCCAATCAGCACTAATGGTACCAAGGTCAAGGAAACTAAGGTTGGAACTTTGGTAGAGATAGAGCTTACAGGGACAACCGTGGAGGTTATTATGATAGGAACAGGGGTCCAGATGCAGATTGAAATTGCAGAGAAGGCTTTAGGATTGGTCCTTATGTGCCACCACATAACTGCGACGTAGGTGTAAGCAATTAAAAAATAGGAGAAGATGTTTGATCACTTATTTAAAAAGGCTGAGACACATGATGAGACTCTAAGGGGCATGAAATAAAAAATTTCAAGCATTAATCAGAAAATAGTGTCTCATTATGTGGCTATCAAACAGTTGGAACAACAGATCAACCAAGTGTTGACTCAACTTGATTAGTGTTAGAGGGGTACACTACCAAGAAATATGGTTCAAAATCCTAAGAATGAAGGGTAGTGTATGGGATCACTACTCAGGGTGGAAAGAGCACTATTGATCCTCTCATGCAGGTTGATGAGAAATATGTTCATGAGGGGATGGTTACAGCTAAGGATGCAGATGAAGAAGATGATCGTCGCAAGGATGGGGTGAGTGAAGCTGTGGATATACCACAGAGGTTGAAGCCCATTCCTAGGCCTCCTCCTCCGTTCCCTAAGAGAATCAAAAAGTGGTAGGAAGAAGGCAAATTCAAGCACTTTGTCTCCATGCTAAAGTAGCTCTCTATCAATATTCCTCTCATCGAGGCATTAGAGAAGATGCCAGGGTATGTGAAGTATATGAAGGACTTGGTCACAAAAAAGTGCACTGTGAGTCTGGAGCTCTCCCAAGAGCTTGAACATTGTAGTGCCATTACTATGAGGTCCTTAGTTTAGAAGCGTGAAGGTCTAGGTGCTCTCACCATACCCTGCACTATTGGAGATGTAGAGTTAAGGGCACTATGTGATCTAGGTGCAAGCATTGATGCCCCTTGCAGTCTACAAGAAGCTTGGATTAGGAGCCCCTACTTCAACTAGTATACGGGTTATTGATAGCAGATCACACAGTGAAAAAGCCTATGGGGATATTATATGATGTGTTGGTAAAAGTAGAGAATTTCATATTCTCTACAGACTTTGTGATGCTAGATTATGAAGTTGACTTCGATGTCCCAATCATCTTGGGAAGACCATTCCTAGCCACTGAACAATCCCTAGTAGATATGGAAGCTAGTCAACTCAGGTTTAGATTGAATGACGAAGAAGTGGTCTTCGATATATGTCAGTCCGTGAAACATCCAGATGAGTTGAAGAGTGAAGTCTGGGCAATTGAAGAAGTTTGAATAACCAATTTGCCTAAGTCATGTCACAATAAATCAGGTACTACTTGGGAGGCAACCCAAGGTTTTTGATCTAATAGCAAGAGTTATAGGTTTATTTTTAATTTTTGGATTCATAGCCAGTTATTTTCTTATGTTTAGGTTGTAATTTTGGACATTGTGTTGGTTGCATATTGGGTAACCGTGTATTTTATTAAGAGTATGCAAGTACAGGACTAAGTCAGGCAATTTGGTTGAGAAGAGCATCACGTTGAGTCTCTATGACTGGGTTTATAGGCCGTTAAACACTTTACAACTTGTACCCTACCTCAAAGAAAATTCAATTAAGCAGAAAAAATATGCAGTCTAGTCCATGAACCAACTTTACGATTCGTAGATCAAAATACGAGTTATGAATAGGGTTCGTGGACCCGGGGTAAGTATTTATAAAATTTACTCAGTGCTGAGGTTTCTACGACCAAATCTAGGAGCGATAAGACACTTTATGACTCGTGGAGTGGTCCGTGAAACTTAATCTTGAAATCTAGGGTTTGAATGTTCTAAAAAACCATGATTTACGAGTCATAAAATCTTTTACGGCTCGTAATCAGGGTTTCATAGAATCTACGCCCATTAACCATCTATTGACCCGATCAATATATAAATAGAGGTGTCAAATTATTTGACCCCATTCTTGACCTAAATTTACTGAATTGACCTAACCTACCCCCATACCCGTGTACTTTCGATCACCACAGGCCACTACCCATCCCTTTTCTGGCGAGAATTTTGGCACCCTAGGGTTTTGCCTACTCATACCTCTCATCTTCTTTATTCTAATCTCAAAACCTTGGTAAGCTTTCAGTTGAATTAATACTGATAAATTGGCCTTGTTTTTAATGATTGATATGAATATTATATGGGAATGGTGTTTATACATAAAATCCATGCTTGAATTATTTGTGATTAGTTGACATTAGGTTGCCCATGCTTAATTTTTGTCTAAGTCCGGTACTTTGGCCTTGTATGTCACGACCCAAGCCTAGGGTCTAGATGTGATCGGTGAATGGGGAACCTGAAGAGACCCTAAACAAGCCTCATAGCATATCATTATACATACTTAGTCGCGGAAGCAATGTAAAACAACGTAAGAAACATAAACAAGGGGAATTGGGACTAAGGGAGAGAGAAAGATTTATACTTAAATAGCTTGAATATTATAAGTGAGTCACAGCTCAAGCATAATACATAACATGTCCAACAACACATCTACTACATAGATAAGAGTGGGGCCAAGATAACCAACCGGGATTACCCTCATAGTTAATACATACATAAAAGAAAGATAGTCTTGGAACATAGCATAAGAGAATAGTCATTGTCCCCGGAATGAAGGACTCACCAAAGGCTAACTTGAACAATCCATCTAGTCACAAGAAGAATCAATAGGATCTCTGGTTCCTACATGGTAACATCATGTAGCCATAGAGTATGCATTAGTATGTTTGAATGTACTAAGTATGTTGGATACAATGCAATAATAGATAGGCAACATATTCAAAATGCATAATATTAAGCAATAGGCATAAATAATAATATGGCATGTATGAGGGGTGTAATGCAACAATAGATAAGTTTCATAATCAAAATGCACACAATAGACAATAGGCATAGTATAGCAAAATAGCATGTATGTTAAATGCAAAAGTAAAACATGCTTAGATAACTCATGCTATTATAGGATATCATATATGTAGAAGAGACCAAACTAAATTTCTAAAGTACAAACCCCTTGGTAGGTTAGTGATGTTGCCACCCCATTACTTAGGTGGATGAGTATTAACCCTCATCTAGGTTGGTGATAATTCCACCCCATCACCTAGGTGGATGAGTACTAACCCTCATCTAGGTTGGTGATAATGTCGCCCCATCACCAAGGTGGAGAAGTACAAATCCTTCACTAGGTTGATGAGTATTAACCCCAATCTAAGTTAGTGATGATGCCGCCCCATCACTAGGTGGATGAGTACTATCCTTCACTAGGTTGATAAGTACTAACCCCCATCTAGGTTAGTGATGATGCCACCCCATCACTAGGTGGATGAGTACTAACCCTCATCTAAGTTTGTGATAATGCCGCCCTATCACCAAGGTGGAGAAGTACAAACCCTTCACTAGGTTATCCGGGTGCTTAGACCCACCCGAATTGGGCATGGTCGGGTTCTACACTTTATATAGGATTCATTATATACATAAGCTCATTTCATCATCATATAATTAATCATATCATATCTCATGCTTTAGACCTTCAATTCCACAAGAAACCCTAGCCGGATAATTTATCAAACACTTGGGGGTGTAATGGGGGTAATAGACCATGAAATTTATAGATGAAATCATGCAAGAAAATCTATAGTAAACCCATCAATCAACACCTTACAATATCCCTAAGACATTCACATCAAAATCCCTCATCAAATCTAATATTAGATTCAAGATTTAGAGCTCAAAACAAGCTAAAACAACCATACTTTCATGAGCTAAAATCATTGTGCAGTAAATTTTCTCAATATGACAGACCCACAAGTAAAATCAACTTTAAATCATATCATATTAGTAAAAAAGAGACTTCTGCACCATGGGTTAAAGGACCCAATGATTCAACACCACATACCTTGACTTTGGAGAACCCCTAAAGAAGATTGGAAATGAAGACTTGAAGCTTGAAAGAGATCCTTGATGAAATCCTTAAGATTGGTCTTGAGTTTGGGACTTGAACTTAGGGTGAAATATGAGTGTAAGTATTTGAGTGAGTATTGGGGAATGTTTAGGATGATATGAGAGTGAAATAAGGCTAAGTATATGTATTTTCAAGTGTGGGAACCATTAGGTGCAAGATGTATAAGTCTTGGACTGAAAAAATTAAAACAGGTACCAAAAACAACATGGGCGCATTGCGGAGGTGATGCGAAAATCCCACTGGAATCTACATTTTCTACATAAATAAGTTCTACAAAAATGGGCATAAATCCTTCATTCGAACTCAGAATGAGGTGAAATCAAGTGAATTGGAAAGATAATTCAAAGGGATTTAATTTGATAGGTGATGGGCCACCAAGTTCTTTGTGTGCTAAGAGATATGCCTCTTCAAATTTGACCCTCCTAAATAGCATTTTTTTGTAATTTTTGAATTTTGATACGTTTGCTCTAAAATTCAAGTTAGACCCATCTCCCACTCAATTTTACCCCCTGAACAAGAATATAAAGTTAAATTTTTTAAATAACAAATAAATTTTTAGATATATAAAAATTACGATTCTGAGCACTTTCAAGGCACATTTTTGGGCACTTTTTGGAGGCGTTTCATTGTATGAATGTGTAATTATTTGTGCCTATTGAGTAACTCACCATATGTGATTGAATGAGTGTGTTTGTGAAATTGGTTGGTGATGACATAAGTACATGATCTTATTAAAATCATTTATACGTGGTCAGAATTATATGCTAAACCATGTTTAAATCACTTTCAACGTTAGTGTATATGTCTGTAGAACATGTTGGGGGTAAGGATTGTAGTATTAAAATCAAGTGGGTGCATGTGTTCTTGCTTCTATGCTGATATTCTATTTGTTGAAAATGTCTTTTGGGGTCCGTGTGATGGACTTAGAAACTCAGGTGACAAAGGTTTTTGGTTCTCGAGTGGCTTTTACGGCCCGTGGAATAATCCATGAGTCGTAATTGCCCTTCATGCGAAATTCCAAAAAGTTGATGTTTCTGAGTATCCATCAGACGAGACCTTTTACGAGTCTTAGATCACTTTACGGCTCATAGATAAGTCTCATAGATCCCTACCTAGAATTGTTTACTCACTGGAAATCTCTACGACCTAGTCTATGACTCGTAAACCATTTTACGAGTTGTACTTGGTCTCATAGATTTTTCCAGTAACAAAAATTGTTTGAACCGCTGGTTTACAAAGGCTCTTTACGACTCGTAGTATCCACTATGGCCCATAAAGGTGCTTTCTTAAAACCCTTCTACAACTCAACTCGGATGATTTTTTGCATTATAATTCCTGACTTGTGGGGCTAACCATGGTTCCTATATGTCTATCTTTTAAGTACTATGGCCCCAAAAGCCAAACACGTTGAGATCCAGGCTACGAAGAGGAAGCTCAAAGATGAGCCTTCAAATGATAAGCAGACCACTCAACTGATGGTTCACTGGAGGTCCTAGATATCACACCGGACCCGGAGGTTGCTATTTAACAGTTTTACACTAAATTTAACAATATGAAATATCTAAACAAAAAGTTGATATGAAAGATTTGAACATAATTCATATTGCAATGTCAAAGAATATTAATAGGTCAAACATATACGAAAATTGACAACTTTAATGTATTGCAATCATAATAAATTGGACAAGAAAGGTAAGTGTTACCTCTTGCGAAGATAATTACAAAGAGTAGAATATAATATGAACCATGAACTCAAACTGCGAAGACAAACCTCAAACTCCATCTTTTTTATACTACGTATGATTTTCTTTTTGGGTGTGTTTTTTTGTAGATTTTTTTCTCTTTTGTTTTTGTTCGTAGAGAGAAAAAAAATAGATGAAGACTTGTGTGAATAGAAAAAGAAAAATGTAATGTGCGTTGTTGAAGTAAACTTTTTTTTCCGTATCCATCTAACTGTTTTTTTCCCGTATCTATCTTTTTTTGAATGTTATGTATTTTCTCTGTGTATGTTTTTAGCTTTTTCTAGAATATATTGTGAGGCATGTTATGTGTGTTGTGTGAATATGTGGGCTTTGTTTTTTCCAGGATAAAATGTGAAGGTGTGGGAAGTTGGGTTAGTGGGTAGTTATTTTTTAGGTTTATTTATTTTATTTTTGAAAGGAAAAAAGAAAACTATTTTGAATTAATAAAATATAGAAAGCTACCTATTTAAACCAAAATATAATTAAGAAAGTAATAACTATACTGTATTATTTATTAGAAAAAGGAAAAAAAACATATACTTTTATAATTTTCTCTTTTCTTTTAAAAATAAAATTTACACTAAAATGTGACTCTATCTGTAATTTTCAAATTATTTTTAACAAACATATTATAAATAACATTAATAAAATAATATTTAATTTAATTTCAAAAAAAATTATTTAAGTACAAAAAAGCATATATAACTTAGGGTTTGGTCAAAAATTACGTGTCTATAGCTTGTCCCTCTTTGACTGAAAACTCGAAGAGTTTGCAGACAAAGAAGTAGACAGCGTGACAAGTTTTGACCTGACTCTTACTTGTGAGAAAAAACATGTGACTGAGTCTTGATTTTGGACTACCTATATATCTGAGTTTGCAGACAAAGAAGTTGACAATGTGACAAGTTATGACCGCACTCTTACGTGTGAGGAAAAAGATGCGACCGAGTCTTGGTTTTGACAATCTGCATATCCCGGATCATAAGGGAATCAGGTCACGTGTAGTTCAAGAAGGTGAAATGATGAGCTGGAAGTAAGGTGAGGTCCATTAAGGCTCCAGTTCACAACTCCTATTTTACATGCAAATGAAAGACAAAACTAAAAGAAAAGCAAGGATAAGATCCTATCTATATAGCTTCCCTTGAATCATCTCGGGCATTTATATCTTCTCAAATAGTTAGATGTCATCTCATATGAACTTGAAAGTTAGTTTGTTCCCTAACTAGGCTTCTGCTACTCGATGTTGGAAACTATCCTTGTCTTCAAGGCTAGTTCTTACTACTTGGCTTGGAAATGAGCTTCAAAGTTGACGATGCTTTGCTTTATAGACATGATCTTGATCTTGACATGTGCATTGACCTTGTTTTGCAACTAGATTCTTGAAATAAAACAAACAAAAACAATAGCACAAAATTTCTGTCCCAGTTTATATCAAAGGAAATTTTGTGAGCATGAATGAAGGAGAACACTTAGCTTTGAATCAAGATTCTGGACGACTTGATCTTTATTCCAATGCATTCCTCATATGTTTGGGACTTGTATAAGTAACTCCATTGATTGCAAAGATCCACTTAAATTAGTTCCTTCTAGGCCGATCATCCAGGAGCATCCTACTAGCCTAAATCCCATTATCTAGGAGGGTCCCACTAATCTAAATCCCATTACCTAGGAGGGTCCTGCTACACTAAGTCCCATTATCTATGAGGGCCCTGATATTAATCTAAATCCCATTATCCAGGAGGGTCCTACTACGCCAAATCTCATTATCCATAAGGGTCCTGCTACTCTAAATCCCATTATCCAAGAGGGTCCTCAGGTTAATCTAAATCCCATTAGCCAGGAGGGTCCTACTACGCTAAATCCCATTATCTAGGAGGGTCCTGAGATTAATCTAAATCCTATTATCTAGGAGGGTCCTGCTATGCTAAATCTTATTATTCATGAGGGTCCTGCTACTCTAAATCTCATTATCCAAGAGGGTCCTGCTACACTAAATCTCATTATCCAAGAGGGTCCTACTACACTAAATCTCATTATCCAGAAGGGTCCTGAGGTTAATCTAACCATTATCTAAGAGGGCCCTACTATGCTAGATTCCACTATCTAGGAGGGTCCTGCTACTCTAAATACCATTATCCAGGAAGGTCCTGCTATGCTAAGTGCCATTATCCAGGAGGGTCATGAGGTTAATTTAAATCTCATTATCCAGGGGGATCCTACTACGCTAAATCCTATTATCCCGGAGGATCCTGCTACTCTAAAAGCCCGTTTGGCTTAGCTGAAAAAAATAACTTTTTAAAAAGTATTTCTAAAGTACTTTTTAAAGTGCTAAAATTTATTTGAAAAATAAGCAGTTATGTATTTGGATAAAAGTAGTGTAGCTGAAAAAAAAATTGTTGATGTGTTTGGCACATAAGCGTTGTTAAACACTTTTTTAATTAAAAATATCTAAAATACCCTTCAAGTTGTTAACGATATAAAAACTGATTATATAAAGTAAAATAAATGTATATTTTGATTCAATATCAATATAAACTTATTATTTAAGTAAATTTTATATACACAAGTTATTTTTAATTTTTTTAAATATATAATTTGAATAGATCACATGAAAATTTTAACACCTCTCTTTTTTCATGATCGAAATCGAAACATGATTAAGATATTCAATTGCTCTTAAAATATATAATTTGGATAAATCACATGAAAATTTTAAGATGCCTTTTTTTCATGTCGAAATCGAAACATGATTGAGATATTCAATTTCAAAATATACCAATTATTTTAATTTTCTCTTGCCCTCTGAAGAAACTTCCAACATTTAACCAACCAATAATGCTTGTTCTTTCTAATGACATGCACATTGCTTTTTTTCACATAAAAAATATAAGATACTTTTTAATTATATTCATGAATAATAATATTTATTTATCATCCATGTATTTATCTTACTATCATAAATTATTTATTAAAAAAATAGTGAAAGAAGGACAATATTTCATATTTCAATATTAGAAGATTTGATACAAATAGAAGTGTTTAAATAAATGAGAAGAGCAGTGGCGAGAAAAGCACTATTAGGCGGTGGTTTCAAAGAGCATAAGACCGCTGGGCTATGATTTGAATAGAAATAAAGAGAAAGGAGAGAGTAGTTAGAATTACTTTAGTTAATGATAATTTCGGGAATATGAAAAATATTTAGGGTAAATAGGTAAGTTTTTTGGTCAAACTATAATATCTTTTAAGCTAAAAAATAAAAAGTTTGGGGGAGGGGGGGTGCTACTTTTAACTTTTAACTTTTAACTTTTTTTAAGTTGTTTTGAAAATTGTCAAACACTTTTATAAGCTAAAACGAACTTAAAAGCAGGTTTGACCAGCTTTTAAGTTAAGCTAAACGGGCTCTAAGTCCTATTATCCAGGAGGGTCCTGAGGTTAATCTAAATCCCATTATCTAGGAAGGTCCTACTACACTAAATTCCATTATCCATGAGGGTCCTGCTACTCCAAAATTTCATTATCCAGGAGGGTTCTGAGGTTAATCTAAATCTCATTATCCAGGAGGGTCCTGCTACGCTAAATCCATTATCAGGGAGGGTCCTACTATGCTAAATCCCATTATCCAGGAGAGTCCTTCTACACTAAGTCTTATTATCCAGAAGAGTCCTTCTACACTAAGTCCCATTATCTAGGAGGGTCCTGCTAATCTAAATCTCATTATCCAAGAGGGTCCTGCTAATCTAAATCTCATTATCCAAGAGGGTCCTGATGTTAATATAAATCCCATTATCCAGGAGGGCCCTGCTACACTAAGTTCCATTATCCAGGAGGATCCTAATATTAATCTAAATCCCATTATCTAGGAAGGTCCTACTATACTAAGTCCCATTATCCAGGAGGGTCCTGATGTTAATCTAAATCCCATTATCCAGAAGGGTCTTGCTAATCTATATCTCATTATCCAGGAGGGTTCTGCTACACTAAGTCCCATTATCCAGGGGGCTCCTCATGTTAATCGAAATCTCATTATCTAGGAGGGTCCTACTAATCTAAATCCCATTACCCAAGAGGGTCCTGATGTTAATCTAAATCCCATTATTCAAGAGGGTACTGCTATGCTAAATCCCATTATCCAGGAGGGTTCTGCTACACTAAGTCGTATTATCCAAGAGAGTCTTAATATTAATCTAAATCCATTATCTATAAGGGTGCTGCTATGCTAAATTACATTATTCAGGAGGGTCCTGTTACACTAAGTCCCATTATCCAGAAGGGTCCTGATATTAATCTAAATCTCATTATTATGGAGGGTCTTGCTACGTTAACAACTATTATCCAGGAGGGTCCTGCTACACTAAATCTCATTATCTGAGAGGGTCATGCTACACTAAACACCAAAAACATGAACAAAATTTTTTGCCCCAGTTTTCTAAACATGAAATTTTGGGATTTTTATTTAGTTGGACCGAACCCCAGTAATAGGGTTTCCTACATATCTTATGAAACAAGAATCAAGTCAAATGTAATTCAATCAAATCAAAAATATTTTCTTTTCTTATATCTTGTTTTTACAAAAAGAATTTCTTCTGAAAAGAATATTGGATAGGGAATAAAATTTGATTGTTCATATCTTTCCTTTAGGTGGTACCACCAATTACTATTATGAGTATGAATAATTTTCAACTATTTCTAGGGAAATTTGAGATCAACTTTGAAGTAATTTATATAGTTTCAAATGATACCTCAAACATACTTAAGTATTAACAAGATTTATTCATCTTGCATCTAATATGGGGTTAAAATTATTCATGTCCCCATGTTTCAAGTGCTTTACCAAAATAGAGACTCAATTCACACAAAATAGAAAAATTTAGATCGTAGGACATTTTGAAAGTCACTCACACTCAAAGAGATGTTTATTGCATGAGATTGAGATACCATATGCTTGACCCTCATGTAAGCATCCAATAATGTGAGAACATAAAAAATGCAATCAAGTAGGACTTGTATTTGGCTTAAAATGTAGGCTTGGATGGATAAGATAATCTTTTTGGATAAAGTGACTATTTTCTCCCTAAGTATTGCACTATGCTCTCAATTTTATTTTTTTTAACTTTCATATTTGATCTCTCTTTTGTTTTGGACTTTTTCCTTCTTTTTTTTTAGTCTCTCCTTTTGTTGGTGTTTTTTTTCGAATGTCATATTTTCATCTTCCACTTTGTCATCCAACTTAAAACTTTGTCAGTGCATTCTTGGAGATAGGAGAAAAATAGAGTGGTGCATTTGTGCACTTATGGGCTAAGATATAGTTATTGAAAAAAATATTTTAGTCTCAAAAAGGAAAATGCTAGGGATCATGTGTCATTTGGTAGGCTTACAGGCACAATTGAGTCAAAGAAAGCCTACAATCCTTTTTCAAATTAAATATTGCTCAAAATTTAGCCTCAACAAACATTTAGGTCAAGTTCTAGATCAACAAGTCATGTCATTGAACTTTGTATTCAACGCTCACTACTCAATGCACATGAAACAATGAGATCGAACGTTTTTACCTTTAACTTTGAGCAAGAGTATTTTTCAAGTGTGGCATAAGTGCAATCAAGAGGTACCAAAAGAACCTATATGAGTCACAATAAAGTTGGTCCACTCTATTATATCAAATAGTTTAAATCCTTTTTTCCATGAACACTTCTAAGTATGTTAATAACAATCAAGACAAGAAATACCTTTTTATTTTTAGTATTTTTATTTTGAAGAGGGATAAATTTTTTTTATTTTTTGAATAAGAATGATTTTTTTTCTTTTTCTACACAAAGAAATAAGATCTTCCCTTTTGAATTTCTTGAATAAGGATCCTGCACCCACCCACCCCCTTAAATAAAGAGTAACTTTTTTTGGATAAAGAATAATGATTATTATTTTTTTAAAATAAGAATCACCGAACCTGAGGAGGGTTGCCTACGTATCTCATCAAGGTCAGAATCAGATGTGCATAGTTCGACCATCTTTTCATAAATATGTTTGACTTTTTGAAGAACATCTTTTATTTAGGACATCTTGTTGCAAGGACCGAACTATTTGAGATTTGACCCAAAAAAAAACTTAATGAGAATATTCAAATAATTTTCTAATTAATGTAAAAAGTAACATATAGTCATGAACATGTTGGTCGTCCCATATAAACACAATACTTGTGTTTAGCCATACAAAGTCAAATGCAGATGATGCGAATAAGTGTATCCTAAGAGGATACTCATTGTCTGAGGCTTGTTCTACTAAGTTTGAAGTCCTTATGGAGGTGGTGTCTAGATTGGCTTACTCGAGCGGACACTCGAACCAGGGAGGGGCAATTTATCGATAGTAGTGCTATTCCAACTTCGTTGCTGGTCTAACCTTGCCTAACATGTGCAACTAATAATCCTTCACTAGGTGTCAAAACACTCTAGCTTTATCTCAACAGAAAGTAGAATCCATAATTATATTCCTGGCTACCCTATGCTTTAAGAGACTCAGAAAGGATGAGTGAGAGAAGACAATTTATAAGTCATTCAACAATATCACTACAACAAAAGTGAGCAAACACCACCTTGACTCAACAAATAAACACAATATATCCAAATAATTAAAACAAGTATCAATCAATACAACAAAGCTCAAATTCTGGTTATTTCCCCAGCGGAGTTGCTAGAGATGTCACACCTCTTTTTTCTGCACAGATTTTGAAAAATAGAGTTTTCCAATTAAAGTGATATTTTGAAAAGGGATTATTTTGTTTATTCAGTGTCGCCACTTGGAATTGAGTTTTGGTGTTTCATGTAACCTTATTCAAATCCTAATTAAAAGGAATTTGACTCTTTATTTTATTGGTCAGCGAAAACAAAGATCAGATAAGGAATTTTGTTGACCGTGGGAAAGGTATTAGGCACCCCTCAATTCCCGTGGTTCTAGCCCATTAGCTTTTATCAACCTATACTTGTCTTAAATTACTTTTGGGATAAATTATGTCTATGAACCTTAATTTATTCATTTTTTTGATAAAAAAATAGGAATTTTTATGAGTCTCAACTTAGATGCATCACAGCATTCTTCGTCTAGACATTAGAGGCATGATTTCCTTCTCTACATCTTAATAATTTTTGTAACCAAATTTTAATTTGCATTGAAGAAAGAAAAATTACTAAACTCATTTAGTCATGGTGCATCATCGCATCCTTGATTTTTTTTCTTAATTAATTTTTATTGTTATTATTTTTTTACAAAGTCAAAAGCCTTTAACGTTTTGAAAGAATTAGTCATTGGGACTCACAAAAAGTATAATTCAACAATTCAATATTAATTACATGGATCAACATAAAATTCTTAAGTTAGTATTCTAAAAAAATCATTACACAAATGAGATTTAAAAAGTTACAAACTTTTCATTTTTATTTTGCATTTTATGTTTTTTTTCCTAAGAAAAGTGGGCACATTCCGCATCTTAGGAATTATGAACACCTAAATTTTTTAGTCATAAAAATAAAAGAAGAACCTACAAACTAAAAGCAATATTTTATATAAAGAATTCATATCATTAATTATTTTTATCATTTCAGTTTATTAAATCGTAAATGCACAAATCATCATAATTGGAAAATGAATTTACTCAACATGAGATAAAATATTTAACAACTTTACACTAAATTTAACTATATATATTCTTTATGTTGCGTATGATTTTCTTTTTGGGTGTGTTTTTTTTTGTAGTTTTCTTTTTCTCTTTTGTTTTTGTCGGTAGAGAGAAAAAAAATAGATGAAGACTTGTGCGAATAGAAAAAGAAAAATGTAATATGTGTGTGTTGTTGAAGTAAACCTTTTCTTTTGTCCGTATCTAACTTTTTTTGAATGTTATGTATTTTATCTGTGTATGTTTTCAGCTTTTCCAGAATATATTGTGAGGTGTGTCATGTGTGTTGTGTAAATATGTGGGCTTTGTTTTTTCCAGGATAAAATGTGAGGGAGTGGGGAGTTGGGTTAGTGGGTAGTTATTTTTTTGGTTTATTTATTTTATTTTTGAAAGGAAAAAAGAAATTTATTTTAAATTAAAAAAATATAGAAATCTACCTAGCTAAAACTAAAATATAATTAAGAAAGTAATAACTATATGGTATTATTTATTAGAAAAAAGAAAAAAAAACATATACTTTTATAAATTTTCTCTTTTCTTTTTAAAAACAAAATTTACACTAAAATGTGACTTTATTTGTAATTTTAAAATTATTTTTAATAAACTTATTATAAATAAGATATAAAAAAATAATATTTAATTTAATTTGAAAAATAAATATTTAAGTATAAAAAAGCATATATAATTTAGGTTTGGTCAAAAACTACGTGTCTACATTATCAAAACAAACATTGTCAGCACACCTAAACATGCATGGTTGCTATCTAATCTAACTAATCAAAATTTTGGTGGGTATCATTTTTCAACAAAACACAGAAACATGCTATATGCCACAGGTATAAGTACTATATGCACAAATACTACCTAAACATCCTAACCATGTTGGTTCAACAGGAAATAAATATCCATGGGGAAAAAAGAAAACACAAGCAATAAGACTCCAAGATAAAAAATTGAGGTAGTTATGGACCCAAGCTACTCAAACTTCAATGAGGCCCATAACTACCCACACTCTATTGAAAAAAGAGGTATATTTTCCCCAATGCACACAATCATAGAAAACTAAACTATAAGGGGTCAGAAATCATACCTAGGTGCCTAAGCACCAGTGTGTAGCTAAGTCTGACCACCCTCCCCTGCGGGGTGGCCTCCTCAGTAGTAGTCCTTTGTCCGGAAGGGCCAACATCCCTCACTTGGTCTACCTCACGAGCTCGTCGTATCTCTGCCTCCTATGTCAACTCTCTCAAGACAAGTTCAAGTTCCTCCTTCTTTGTCAACCCCACATGAAATTGTGATGCATCAGGGTCATCGTTCGGGCGGGGCCTCTTCCCGTGGAAAGGCTGGATAGGCTCATTAGGAGCAAAAAGATCTACCACCGACATCTAGGGTGTGGTCTCTAGTAGTGTCACTGGTGCTGCCAGTGCTTCTGTTATATTGGCCCAGAGCTGCTGGATCTTCATCTGGATGGCCGTCAAGTCTACTGGCTGAGCTATGCTCAGGCTCTACTATACCCTCATTGCGAAGGCGTCAATGCAGACATCCACGGTGGAAAGACGGTCCTAAATAGTGGCGACCATGTATGCTTGTATATAACCCTCCTAGTCTGAAATCACCTGGCAGACCCATGACCTAATTTGCTGAACTAGTTGAGTCAATTACGACTCAGCATGCGATAACCTCTATGCCATGGCCTGTATAGATATGATAGACATAAACCATACCCCCTGGTGCAGCCTGTGATGACATGGCCTGTGGTGTAGGGACAGAAGTAGTGGGCCCCCTCTCCTCACCTGCCTCAGGCTGTGGGGGCCTATCTTCAGTAATAGCAGTGATGGTGGTGGTATGTGGAACCTCAAGCGGTGGAACAGGGGCAAACAACTCTGCATAGGAGCAGGTTGGTATTGTGCTTGCCGGAGTGCCACCGGGTACTCCTTAGCCTTGATTAGGCTGGCATCTAAAGTGCGTTGGGCCTCAATCAGCGAATCCAGTTGGTGCAGGCTCTCCACCCTTGACTCTAGACAGAGCTTGTATATCAAGCAAGGAAAAGGGATGGAGGTGGACCACTTTAGGGCAGCCTCATGAATCTACTCGGCAATAAGGTGGGCCCAATCAATCTCATAACAAGCTAAGATATTAGCAACTAGCACTACACGCTCCAACATCAAGGTATTATCAGGAAGTGTCAGCCAAATGCGTGATATGAAATACCGCCCACCAAAACTTGGCAGGGAAACTAAGAAAAGCCTTGACAATAGGCTCCGACTGAGTGGCAACCCATGCAGGTCCCGAACCCTGCTCAGCAATATAGCAAGCCACCCATCTCATCAAGCTGGCTCTGTGCTCTGGATCTCTTATAACCAGTGGGTCCTTTTTCTACCCCTACTCTATAGTTGAACTCAGCTATAGATCTGGGGGTAGGGAACTCTGGCCCAAATAGCATGCGACGGATGGTGATCTCCAAAATATCCACCTGTCAAACCCTCACTTTGGTCTCAGTTAGTCTGGGTTGGGCGAGGGGCTTCTTCCCTTTAGGTATGATGCTTATAACTCCCTCATCATTGTCATGGAGTAGGGGCCCAGTGATTGAGTCATCCACTGGAGCTTGTATCTGATCATCGTGTCATTGAGACCTGAATGTTATGTATTTTATCTGTGTATGTTTTCAGCTTTTCCAGAATATATTGTGAGGTGTGTCATGTGTGTTGTGTAAATATGTGGGCTTTGTTTTGAGTCTACCTAGGATGACTCGAGGCTCCTTATAGATGGAGCGGGTTGGCTTGCCCCACTCTTTATTCATCACATTCTCAACATAAATATGTTGCATGCCCTCGATGCACTATCGACTAGTAAGAGCATCTAGTGGAGATAGTGATGATCGAGGTACTGTGGAGGACTCCATCTCTGATCTATCACCAGAGACTGACTCAGAGCTAGACTCCTCTCTGGATGGAGTCATCTGAATAGAGTTGCTCCTACCATTGTCTCCCTCATCAAACTAGGGAGTACGAATGACAAGATCCTGAGTCTGCCCAGCTCTGGCAGTAGCTCTCATCTGAGGTCTAGCAGCCTCCAGGTTCGGATAGACACCAAGGTCCTTTAGTGAACTAGTCAGTGCAGAGGTCTACTCATCCTTCGAGGGCTCATCTCTGAGCCTCCTCTGTAAGGCCCTGATCTCGTTATGTTTTGCTTTTAGGGCCATAGTACCTGAAACATGAACGTTTAAGCACTTAGGTTAGCCCTATAGATCAAAAGATGAAATGCAAAAAACAACTTGGACTTAGTTGCAAAAAGGTCTATGAAAGCACTTTTACGGGCCGTAGTGGTAACTACAGCCATAGAAGGCTCTCGTAAAATAGTGGTCAGATAAATTTTTATTCATTAGAAATGTCTATGAGACCAGGTATGACTCATAGATTATCTGAGTCATAGAGGTTTCCAGTGCCTGAATTTATTTCATGCAGGGGTCTATGAGTTCATTCTATGAGCTGTAAAGTGTTCTATGACTCATAGAAGGTCTCGTCTGATGGATACTCAGAAACGTTATATTTTTGGAGTCTTGTACGAGGGGAAATTATGACTTGTGGAATGTTCCATGGGCCGTAAAATCCACTCGTAGAGTTGAAAACTCAGTCACCTGAGTTTCTAAGCCTATCAAAATAGGTCCCATACGACTTTTAAAACTTATTCTAATCAGCATCGAAGCAATATACACAAACCTACATGATTTTCACACAATAACCAATACCCCAACATGCTAGTTAACACATGTACCCCATTGAAAATAATTAGACATGCTTCCTTAACCCTTCTAACCCCATATGAATGACTTATCCTCAAAACTTTGCACTCATGCTATCACACACCGAATATCAGACATATATTCAATTCAATTACATGGTGAGTGACTACATGGGCACCAAAGATATATCATCAAACATGGACAAAGGCAACTATACCAAATTCTGGTTCTATACACATATTCAAAAATAGGCAACCATAATCCAATTATCAACATGACCATTTCCACACAAGGGTCACGCCTAATGTCCCATTAAGACGGACTGGCACCCGATGCCGGTAAGGATCGGGAAACCAACCTATAATCATGCGCTTTCTATGGACACTCTATGGGGTTTCCATATTCAATATGCTTTTAAGAAAATAGATAGTAATAACAAGCCAAACGAAAATGTATATGTCTAGGCCGTTGGAGCCACAATGTCTAAAGTACGAGCCATGACTATACTTTACTTTACATAGTCTACAAAGCCTCTAGATAAGGAAATGTATCTAATAAGGGTCAGGACAGGCCTTGTCTTATGACTAACTATACAATACTAAAGGGTAAGCTCTAGACACACAAAGCCCCGAAGCAACCTAGAGCTCAGTAATAGCAGCTGAATATCCTGTACTCCTATTAGGGAGATCTACTAGCACTTGTACCTGCAGCATGAAATGCAGGTCCCCCGTAAGGAATGTCAGTCCGAGATAATATAATGAATATGTAAGGCAGAAAGTATTGTATATGAAGTAAGAACTTAAATGAAATCAACTAGTGTAAGGATAAGGGACGGCCTTTAGTCATATTGTGGAATCATGTACTTTGTATCCTTTTTATTACTTTACCTTTCTTTACTATATAATCTGTGCACAACATATAATACAAATGACTAGCTAATCAGTAGTAAATCAATATCGATATCGGGCTATGTTAGGCTTTCCTTTCGCCCTTGGGATACCCCTCTTAATATGGGGTCAACCCATGCAAGGTGATTCTTCCACCCCTGGGATACCACCCATCAATAACCAACTTTATTTTATCTTTCAATTACTTTTGAGATGATTCTTTTGGTAGTTATAATATTGGAGCTCTGTAGGACCATAGATATAGTATGTGACATGCAAATAATTATACAAGACAATAATACAATGAAAGAGTAGGTTACACAGATAATGAAATGCATAGGAGATGAAATAACTCGTGAACTTTATTAGCAACAAGAACCCATGTTTCTTGGTATCCAAGTATGTATGCAAATTTGAAAATGACTATGTATGGGGGTATATGAACATGTGAAAGAGTGGAGACACAATTATTAGTTATGTCGGAGTTGGTAAGTGTCTTTATGTGCCAAGCAAGGATCTACGTTTCATGCCAAATAATATGAAATCAAGTAGTCTTACATACCTCATTGTACGATCTCGTTATTACCTCGAAGTAACCTCTTTCCCCCCCCCACAAATACTTATCTACAATAGAGTAAGTGATAAAACTAGTATGAGCACCTAATAAATACATTTTGGCAGTCCAATCTCATAAAAAAACATACGGGCAACAAGCGTGTAATTATCAACCCACACGTATTCTTTTAACCTTTCCACCTCTAATCATATTTTATAGTACACATTCTCCTACACTTGTCATGTACAACTTATTTTAGTCCTATAATAGTCTTACAACAGCCGATAATGCACAACACATAACAATTCAATACAATACACAAGCAGGCAGCCTAACATTACGTCCTTTTGTTACATTTCAACGTCAACAATCTCAAACCTGTTTCAAATTTAACCAAACTGTTCCCACCATATTTATACACAAAAATAGTCCTAAAACAATCCAAAATAGTTCTAAAATATATGGAGAACATGAAACAACAATCTCTAGGTAAGGACCCGTTAGATATTTTAAGAATTGGTCCTGTTATTTTCTTAAAATATCCTTCTCGTAAATTTTAGTAGGTATTTCGGACTATTCGATAGCTAAGATTATTTAATTTATGGGTATGTGTAGCAATTGTACAAAATTTTATCCCACTGCATTATTGCATTTTTAATATTATTGAGTTAATGCTTTAATGCTGCATTTCACTTTCAATCTATTAATGCTCCATTTGAGCCTAGTGGTGCACTTATTTTTTTTTATAATATTCCATGACCTAATTTCTCCACTTGACCTAACTTCTCCACTTAATTTCTTTAATCATCCACTGACTTCTATTTTTCCATTTTGAGCAATCTGACAAGGCGTATACTTGCCTATATATGTTCTGAGCATTTTGCTCATTTACACACACAGAGAAGGCAAAAATCAACAGAAAAATAATAGAGTGATTAATAAGGTTGAGAGTTTTTTTTTAGTTAAAGAGAAATCAAGTGCTTCAGGTAA
>DF361833.1:0-14253 GCA_000787875.1 Solanum virginianum
TGTATTATGACTTGTGAGTGCAGTGGTCTTCCCTAGCTCACTTATCCTATGGTTAATATGTTAGGGAAGCAAATGATTGTTATTTGAATTTGAAACTTGAAAGTAGACATTTTGATAATTTTGGATATATACTGCTCTCTGTACTTTTGTTTCAGTTGTCCCTTAGTTTCATGTATTGGAAAGTAAGTATGTAATACTTTGGATATGGATTTACAGTTATACTTTGGCCTCGTTTTCTATATACCTTACGATCCAGTAAATAAGTACTTTGATATTTCGAGTATGCATTTAACCATTGTACTTTTGTTTAATGGTTTTCCTGATATAGATATTCTATACTTTCTGCTTTACATATTTTCTACGTATTTCGTACTGACCCCCTCTCTTCGGGGGCTGCATGTTATGCCCGCAGGTTAAGACGTACAAGGTAGTGACCCTCCAGCTTAGGATCCCTGACTGCAGTGTGAAGTGCTCCTTCTGCTTCGGAGCAAACACTTGGTATATATGCACTTAGTTCTATATTTTGTATTTGTGTACATTGAGGGTACGACGGGGCCCTGTCCCATCTTCTGATTCTATCTGTCTATATAGAGGTTTGTGGACGCTTATGAGTATGGATTGTGGTTGTGTGCATGACTATGAACGTATGATATGTATGTTGGGCGGTTTAACCACAGCGGTGACCTTGTCGGCCCGCTTGTATATATATACATTTTGGTTGGGGTTGTGTGCATGACTATGAATGTATGAGATGTATGTTGGGTGGTTTAACCGCAGCAGCAACCTTGTCGGCCTGCACGTATGTATATATGTTTGTTGTATGCTGGGATTCTTCTGTATGCAGGGTTTGTGTAGTTAATAAAACAAATGAAACTTTGCCGAAATTTCTATAAATAAGATATCTGTTGGAAGTATAATCTGGTTTGTGATTGTGTCTGGTTTTGTATTTGCGTCTTTGTGTTGAATTCGGGCACTAGTCACGACCCACGGGGTTGGATCGTGACACAACATAATTATGCATGTAGACATGTAAATAGTACCACAACAGGGGTACTAAGGCATGAAACTCATAAAGATCATATGCACCCAAGGAAACAGTAGTGCAACCCAATTATGCATGCAAATATGTAAATAGTACCATAATAGGGGTACTAAGGCATGAAACTCATAAAGATCATATGCACCCAAGGAAACAGTAGTGCAACCCAATTATGCATGCAAATATGTAAATAGTACCATAATAGGGGTACTAAGGCATGAAACTCATGCATATCATATGCACCCAAAGAATAATATCAAGTGTCGCAGCTAATGTCCAAACCATCATCATATTTTAGATCATCATAATTATATCAATAATCGAGAATGTCAACCATATCGGACCTAACTCGTCCTAAGTATGCAAGACTATCAATATTATGGACCTAACCCATCCCAACTATGCAAGTATAACCATGATACCGAACCTGATTCGTCCCAAATATACAATTATAACAATGATACTAGATCTATCTCGACCCAACAATACAAGTATATCAATAATATCGGACCTTACTCATCCCAATTGGTCTCACAAGGCTCATCTAGTCACATTCTATCTCAAGTCCTCATCAATTCATCATAATTCAATTCAGTTCATCAATAGGATAAAAATTATACCATAATTTGGCTCAATTGGAACAACTTTCCATCATTATTTCAACATAACAACTCAATTATGCAATCATCCATCTACATTTCATAATTATCACATGACAAGATTAATAACTGAAATCCAATCCCAAAAGTTTAGTCGAACCTACCTCGATGTCGAAACTACACTCGGACAAGTTTTCAATCAACTCAAGCCTCCAAATGATCTATAGATCGATCAACCACTATAAAAAAATTGATATTATGTATTAAGAGGTGCATTTTGATACCCATATTGATATATTTTAGGCTTAGGGATAAAATAGTCAAAATTAGGGCTAAACGTCGAAAGTGTCATATCGGAAATTTTTATTTAGAATCATGTTCTACTCAAAAAATAGAGTTCATAGGCGAAAATCCCATTAAAATCAAGCTTAAATTGAATGACAAATCAATAGTTAAAGTTTGAAAAATATAGTCCAAAAAGAAATCTCAATTTTGGGTGATTAATTTCATGAAATCATGATAAAACTCATGAAAAATGATTAGTTTAGTGCTAAAAACATTTATCCAACACAAATCTTCAAAAACCTTTCTTTAAAATCACCCAAAAAAGCTTAGAAGTTCAAAAATAAATTAAAAATGGTGTTTTTCGAGTTTAAAGCTGTCCAAGTACGAAAAGTGCTCCGTGAACGTGGAGCTCATCCCGCGATCACAGAGTATAAAACTCCCAAGACCTCCATGAGCACGAAGTAGAAAGTATCCCTGCACTAGAAAACTGCAAGCAAACTCACAACTTCAACCAAACTCGAAATAGGTATTTGGAACTCATCAGAAATTAAAATTTTACAAACTTTATATACATTCATACCAAAAACAATGATTTGGACTCAACAAAATCATCAGAAGTCAATTTTAAGGCCTTCTTGCCACATTTACCTATTCAAGTCAAATAAACTAGTTTAAAACTCAAAATACCAGAACTGTCCTCAGAAACTCCAAAATAATATGACGAGATCATTTTTAGTGTTAGTTTCACCATTCGAAATTATTGGAACTGTCAGAATTCAGATCCGAGCTTTCGAACTCTGAATGTTGACCAAAGTGGTTCCAAAAACGATTAAAATCACAACTTTGGGACTGAAAACTTCATTTTAACTTCAAATTCAGTTCTGCAACTTTCTGTAGTTCATTTCAACATTCCGGAGCTAATGAAATTGACGGATCCCCAATCCGACCTCCGAATCTCAAAATGATACAAACTCAGATTTTCAACAATTTAAGGTTTCAAAAAGATCAAAACTCATTTTTTTCAACTTTTTAAACTCAGGATTTCAGTTGTAACGATTCAAATAGTTCAAAGTAGGCCCAAAACAATTTACAAAAGGGTAAAATAGTAATTTTCACAAATCAAGTGAAAAATGACCAACCAGGTCATTACATTAAAATAATCAATTATTATAGTTACAAGAGCCTGTGCCATGTTTTTTATCTCGATTTATGTGAAATTGATAGATATTTTTTTTATATATTTTTTATTTTTAAGTTATTAATTATTGCAACTTATAGCACATTTATGTTATTTTTAAATAACTTATTTTTTTCCAATTTCTTTTGCACATATATAATTTTGAGACTCAATCAAAATCTACATTTATTTATTATAATATTTTAAATTATTAATAGCTAAAGCATTTGGAAAAATATTTTATTATGGGTAAAATTGTAAAATCAAGTAGCTGAAGCAGACACATAAATCAACAGTTGCTTTTAAGAAAAATAATTTACTACAGATAATATTGTAATTTCATAGTTGAAGTATATGAAAAGATAATTAATAGGCAATTGGCAGCTACTTTTGGGAAAAATAATTAACCAGAGAAAATATTGTAAATTCATAGCTAAAATACTGAAGAAATAATTAATAGAAATGACATAGTAAAATTAAGTAGACACATTAATAGTCACTGTAAAATTAAACAGACACGTTAATAAATCACCTTTCTGCTTCAAGTAGCTGAAGAAAATACGACAACTGTAAGTTGCTCAAATATATCTATACACTGTTGAACTAACACGATAAGTATATCTATACATTTTAATTATGAACATATTAATTGTTCTAAATTATTATTTTCCAATCTATTTTCATTGAGTCGGTCCATGTCACATGGTATAGTATTTTATAAGATATTGTCAATGTTATTCTATGCCATCGATGTTGCGCCTGATTCATATTTGGGGTTTGTAACAAGCATAACTACGTTGTGCTCCATAAAACGGTAAGATATAATTTGAATAGTCTTTGAACTTGATGTGAAGGATAGCACTTGGCAATAAATGGATGAAATTTTTCAATAAAGATTATTTAATATATGCGGATCTATTTGGTAAAAAAATAAACATAAAATACTTCACTCACTTTGAAGTATTTAAGAAAAGAATTAAATTAGAATGAAGAAGATTTAAGAAAATAATTAGCTATTAAAAAAAATAAATTGAACTTTTCACTAAAAGCAAAGAAATAATATTGGGCCATTATTTTGTGATGCGTCTCATGAGATAATTAATGGATCATAAATAATTATTAATTCAAACGAAATTGTTGCATTTTAAACCCTTGGGAACCACAAAACACCGGATGTTTAGTCATTTATATAGAATCATCATTTTCCAGAGTGAATGAAAATTAGATTATAAAAAATATATGAAATTTTGAAAAACTATCCTCATGATGTGATAATTCATATACTTCTGAGACTTTGAGTAAAATTTGTCTTGCGATTCAAAGAAATTTTACACTCTTATACAATTTTCAACTTTCATCAAAATTTATCTCAATTGTTCAATTACATCGAAAAATGATAACATTCTTCAAAGAATATGTTGAAAAATATAAAGCTATATTTTCTTTCCTATTTATTGATGATGATAATTTGGAGAAATCCATTTATCCATATGTAGATGTACCTTATAGTACAAGTCCTTATAGTGTTGATAATGATAAACTGATCCCTATTAATGGTTTGGTTGCTCTGATGGATCCAGTTGTTCAATCCATCTACTAGAAATTATAGCTTGCTCCCACCAAGTCCATTTGAAGTTCCAAAGGGGTACTATCGATCCATTGAAAGTGGAGGTTTTGGTTTCGACTCCTTTTCATGTTTACACAGAAGATCATTTTGGGTACCCTTATGAATTGGGTATAGATATTTGGAGGATGTTGATCCACAGTTGCCTGGCTTATTCTGGTTGACTACTTCAATGTTTTATAAGGGAACTTACCATTGGATTACAACTTCAGAACAAATTATTCTTTGTTTTGATATGAGCACTGAAATCTTTTGCAGGATGAAACACCTAATACTCATCAACCATTAATTGGAACACTTTATACTCTTATCCAGTCTAGCGAGTCTCTAAGCTTGATTTGTTACCCCTATTTAGGCTCCATGGATGATGATTTTATGAAAATTTGGATAATGAAAGATTATAATGTTTATGAGTCTTAAATTAAGAAATACACCATTAGAGATCATTCACCGTTATTAGTATGGAAAGATTATTTATTACATTTTCAAAGTAAAAGTGGATATTTCATGTCATATGATCTCCCATGAAATTAAGGATTTGAATATCCATGGTTGTCTAGAAAGTCTGAGAGTTGTAATGTACAAAGAAAGCCTGACTCCAATCCAAGAGGAAGCCAAGTAGTGCACAAGTTCTAAACTTTTACACAAGGTATAACTCTCTCAAATTTCTAAATACTTTATTTATGGCAAATGTAAATGTTTCACAATATTTCATTTTTAATGGAAATTAAGTAACATACCAATTTCATTTTTGTTTCCCTTATTTGTTGAGCTTTCTTTTATACTCTCCTCAATAAAATATGTTATTTTTACTAAACATAAGTTGATAATTTAATTTTAATTACTAGTACTTCTATTAATATTAATTTAATTTTTACTAAACATAAGGCACCCAGCAATTGGAGAAGGTGCCTACAATCATGTATGATATTAATGAATTATGAATATGCATAAAAAGGGGAGAAGTATGGTTGCAACAACAACATTAACTTTTAGTGGTTTGACATTTTGTTGTCAAGCTATATAGAGTCACTAAGAAGAGTACTAGCTTTGTATAATGGTGTTGGAATTAAGAATACATTTTATGAATTCAAGGATCCAACTGCCCTTTAATGTCACAATTTTTTAATCCAATCCACTATGACGCATGCTAGGATTATTCTCTCCATTTCTATTAGAGGGCGCCACTGTACTTGATAAGGAGCCTTTCAAATGAATTTAGTGGTCACATAAAGATAATGATAAGTTGCTCCTCTAGTTGCAATACATACAACTAACCCCAAGCTAACCTCATGTTTTGACATGACACTATGATATAAATGAAATAATGATTGAAATACTAATGCAGTAACTGAATCTGAATATTCTACTAACTCAAGTATTAGATAGATAAAATCTTAATTTGACATACGCTGAAGACTAATATATGACTATCTAAAGGTCTCTACTAAAATGAGTTGCTAGGATAAGCCACTAGATAATCCTATCTGGTAGAAAAATTAAAGCATACTACTACAATAAGGATAGAAGTCATTCACAAAAGATGAGAACTCACCAAAAATGCTATTAAGCTTATCGAAAATCATACTAGCTGCGGCCTGAATGTTGAATGTCTAAACATATATTATTCACCAATATAGACAAACAAGATATTGTTAGTACTTTGAATGTACTAAATATGTAAGATATGTATGATAAACATAATAACTGGACATGATGAAACTGATGCATGGTACTTATGAACATTCAATGATACAATGACCAATCAGTAAACACATGAAACAAAAAAATAAAATAACTTACTACACAATTATGCAACATCAGAGATAGACTATTGGAGATACTATAAATTGACATATAACCATGTAAACTACAACATGGTGTTTGATGTATAAATTTTATCAAAAAGGCCCAATATACTTTGCACGGGCATACATGCTGATTTGAGCTAATGAGATACACTAATCTAAAGTCTATAAAAGACTAAGGAGTCAGTTCTCAACTATAGGTGACCTTTATAATCCTAAAATAGAATGTAGTTTTGAGATTTAGGGATTGCTACTAAAGGTTCAAGTCTCAACTAATAGGTGAGGCTTTATCCGTAGGTCCACCCATTGCTAGGTAAAACTTCTAATGGAAATGATATTATGAAGTTTTGATGACTTAATAAACTACGAGAACAGTTGATGAACCTGATCCTATATGTGGTGTGAACTTAAAAGCGATACCTAACAAACAGTATAGGTGCACATCCAACAAACAGTACAGTGTGCACCTAATAGTTTATTATTTGTTGGTGCGCATCTGTCTGTTCTGTAGAAATTGTCTTTCCAATAAAATTGCTCCAAGTATTGCTGATGTTGGATATATATATTTTCTTTAAGAGAAAGCTTGAGGGTTTCTAGACAGATTGAGAGACTGTTCTTAGTGAGGCTTTCGAGTAGTACAAATAGCAAAATCAGAGTTGCCTTTACTTTGTGTACTTCATTGTGCTTACATAGTGTTAAATTCTTATGAATTGACTCCTATTCTATAAAAGGATCTGATATTAGCCAAGATTTTGATGGTGTGTCTTGAAGTCTAAGTTGGGTAGAGTTATTCAATTTAGTGGGTAACAGAGTAGCTACTTAGTTTGCTCGTACTTGTTGTAGAGTTATCATAGAGCGTGGGAAGAGATTTAGAGTTAGATTCTTTAATTGCAAGAGTTTGTGATCCAAAGCATTGCTCCCTTGAGATTAATGGATTTGGGTTGAAATCCTATGAGTGCAGATTATGTTTTCTCCTCCCTTAAGTAAGGGGATTTCAACATAAAACAGCTTGTGTCATTTTACTTTTCTACTTTATTATTTTTAGCTATATTTTTGTTTGTTTCCGCTCTAATGAGAGACCTGGTCCCCATACAATCAGTGGATGCTTAAGTTGCATCAATTGGTATCAGGGGTTGGACTCTCTAAAAGGTTAACACCTAGAGGGGATCCTAAAAAAATGGCAGCTCTACTGAATCTGAAAGAGGGTCAGTCATCTACCAGACCGCCTTGCTTTAATGGGCAATTTTATAGTTGATGGATGATATGTTGTCAAAATACAACACTTTTAATGCTTAAAATTTAGAATTGTGTGTGTTCTCAAAATGATCTTAGTGGGTTTGATGTGTTTTTATGTTTGTTTTTCAGGATTACATGATTTGGCATGATTTTTGACAAAATGCTACAGATGCTGAGTTTTTGAGGAACTACAAGGCACTCTATGAGCCGTGGATAATTCCACAAGTTTTAGAGGGGTTTCGTGGTTGAGATCCAGAGAAAGGTTGCATCCATGAATTGTCAGATGAACCATAGATGATTGTACGAGTCGTGGAATGGTTTCGAGCCTTGAGGATCATATTTTGCCAAGTTTCTAGAAAGTTGTCAGACAAAACCCTATACAGGACATAAGCCTGAATATGGCGCATAAAAATGTCTCATAGAAGTGACATTAGTTTTTAAAGAATGAAGAGTACGAAGCCCAGGTACAAGCTTTGGAACTTTGTACGGGTCATAACCCACTACGTAAAGCCTACTGAATTAATTTTTTCTATTTCATTTTGGACTTAAATTTTATTTATTATAAATAGTTTTTTTTAGGTATTTTTGACAAAGAGACACACAAGAGAACTGAGAAACAACTTTATAATTTCATACTTTGTGATTTTAACATCAAAAATATTACTTTGTGATTTCAAGTGAAGAATTTGGGATTTCTTGTTCTTAACTTTATCATGATAAGTGCTTAATTATGCTATTCTATATCATGATCATTTCAGCTACAATGATTATATATAGATAAATCCACAACTAGGCTTATGGGAACCATGAAGAACTAACAAGGTAAAATCGGATAATCCATAATTCTTGAAAAGTGTGCATGAATGTATTAATTAATTTTGTTCATTTTGATTGCTTTTTAACGGTGGCAAAAGTTAGAACTCACCTAATTCTTAGTGACTAGATCAAGGTAGTAATGAATAAAGACAAGATATTAATTAACATGATTCGATGTGATCCCTCTCATCTAATCAATCGAACTGGATCAAAGGGAGGTCATACTGGAACAATAGGTAAGGATTAGTAATGTCACACTGCAGGGATGGATCAAATCACATAGTGAAATTTTTCTCTCGCCTAGATCAGAGGGTTTCATAAACTTAACTTATCATTCTTCATGCTACACACTAGAAAAGAGTACAATTATCTAGTAATACCAAGTTAGTAATTCATAGGGAACACAATACCTTAGTTACTTCTCTCCCAGGTTTCACAACACTGGCTTCTAGTTTAGGTTTACTTTTTTGTACTTAACCCCCCTCCCCCACCTTCAGGAAATAAGTAAGTTAATTCATTTGACTTGCTTGCAATTAGTCCAAGTCTGGCCATATTCCCTATGGGATTTAACCCTAACCTTGGTTAGATTATATATCTTGACAACACCGCTTAAACCTTCAAAAAAGAGGTGTAGCTTGATAATGACCGCTTAGATATCTTATAGGTTTAGTGTATACACAACACTCGTAGTTGAGTTAGACCCTTGACTCAGTTTGACCCTGAGATCCAGAAGACACTAAGAAGAGTAACCCAGAATAATGTGAATGAAATGGCCCCAAAAAGTATGCAAAAATGTGCCTTAAAAGTGCCTAGAATCATAATTTCCATATATATCAAAATCCTTCTGTGATATCAAAAATATGACTTCATATTCTTGATCAGGGGGTAAAATTAAGTAGGAAATGGGTCTAACCCCGATTTTAGAGTAACCGCATCAAAATTTCAATTTTCTAAAACTTTAATTTTCAAAATCGATCCACGTTGGTACCGCGATGCACAACTATTTCAGACCTGTGTAAAAATGTCCTCTATGTTGGGTCTGCATCGAGGACCAGATGCGGACCTATATTATTTTGCTGCCAGTTTTCTATTTCGATCCAAGGCTTTTGGGTAATGGGCCTAAGTCTTTCTATGCGTGAAAATACCTATACTTAGCCATATTTCACCTTCATATCATGTAAGACATTCCCAAATACTCTTTCAAGCACTTAGACAAACATTTTACTCAAAATCAAGGGTTCCAAAGTCATTCTGAATCTTAAGGATTTCACTCAAGCTTCAAGTCTCCATTCCAATCTTCATCAAGATATTCTCCAAAGCTAAAGTATGTGGGTTTCAACCATTGGGTCCTTTCACCCATGGTGCTCAAGCTTTCTTTTTACATAAATCTCATGTTTCTAAGTTTATTTACTTATGGGTCTTACTTTGGTTAATGCTTCTTGAGTTATTGAAGGCCTAATGCATGGCATATGAGTTAAATAACTTTATGATGATGAAATGATGTTATATACCTGTTGACTTCATGAGAAGTATCTATTATGTTGTGAGTTGACCATAGCCAATTGAGGGGTAATGCCTCAATCACCTCGGATAGGGGTAGTAAGCCATCAACAAATTGAGGGATTGGTACCTCAATCACTTTCGGCAGAGGGTGTTCATGTTCGTAAACCAATTGAGGGGTTAGTACCTCAATCACCTCAAATAGGGGTGGTAAGCCATCAACCAATTGAGGGGTTGGTACCTTAATCACTTTCAGTGGAGGGTGGTCATATCCGTTAACCAATTGAGGGGTTGGTACCTCAATAACTACTAAGGAATGTTTTACCTTGGATTCTGAGTACTAAGTTAGTTGGTCTATAATGATGGTCTCTTACTACATATGTAATATGTTCTATGTAAGCATATTATACTTCAAGCATCACTCATACAGGCCATATTGCTATATGCTCATTTATTGCCTAACTATACATTTCAATTATGTTGCCTATCTCTTATTGCATTGCATCCTATATACTTAGTATATTCAAATGTACTAACATATACTCTATGCCTATATGATGTTACCATGTAGGAATCAGAGCTCCTCACGATCATCCTCATCCTCATCCTCCTCCACGTGGCTAGAACGATTACTCTCAAAGCAAGTTGGTGAGTCCTCAACCCCGAGGACATGCTTCTCTTGATTATGCTATGCATTAACTTCTTTTATGTTAGTTTCTTATGACTATGAGGATGAGCCCGATTGTTTGTCTTGGCCCCCGCTAAGTTCTATGTTTAGAGGTATTGTTGGACAAGTTATATAAAGATGCTATGAGCCTTGACTCTCTTTGACTTTTTGATGTTTTATGATGTGAAAGATATCCCTTAGTCCCGTTTTCCCTTATTCCTACTCTTTTATTGTTATTTAATTGCTTTTGCGACCAAGGATGTGTAATGATATGTTAAGGGGCTTTATTGGGGTCCCTTTGGGTTTTTCATTCGTTATGTTATGTCTAGACCCTAGGTTTGGATCGTGACAACGAACAACACTGCAAATGATGCAGTTAATGCAATGCCGAACCAGAATAATATTAATAACCCACAACTACTTGAGGATACTAATCCACCACTATAAGATCTTCAAGCTGCGGCTAATACATGGAATCAATATAGTCTTGATCCTATGGCAATGGATGTCATTGGAGCTATTATGTTACCTCGATTATCGAATGACCCAAAGTTCATCATTTCGAGTGGGTACTTCAAATGCTGCAAAACTAAGAGTTGTTCACATGCTTACCACCAGAGGATAAGCATAACCATATACACAATATTGTCTTCGTCTTTAAGAGCATGATAGGAAGTCAGAATTTGTCCATGGATATAATTGGATTCCATGTCTTCCCATTGTCTCTAACAGGAGATGTAACACTATAGTTATTTGAGCTCCCACAGAGTTCATGTAACATCCCTTATTTTTCCTCCTATTTGATTTGGATGAGTTTATGCAGAGAATTCCTGAGAAAAAGCTGCAGCAGAGGGTCTACGAGGGCCTCTATAACTCATACCAGGCTTTACCACTTGTAAATGAGCTTTCCTATAGAATTGTAGTGTTTCAAAATATAGGGTCATCTTATCTATGAGAAGCAGTTACGACCTATAAAGAGCAATACAACTCGTAAACCTAGGTTTCATACTCAGTTCTAATATTTCATGTTTTAAGGTCCTTCCAGCCATGAGAGGTCAGTTATGACTCATATTTTGGACTACAACTCATAAAAGGAGGTCTCGTATCAACTTCTAGAGATTCAATATTTTCAGACTTTTCACCTATGAGGAGCATTTATGACTCATAGTAGAGTATACGAGTTGTAGACCCGATCTTGTAGACCTTGTCAACAGTTTTTACTGAAGGGCATTTATGTTCATTCCAATATTTATTCTATTAACCCGTCATATTTTTGGCTTGTATAAAGCCTTGAAAATAAACCCTAAGGCCATTTATTCATCATTGTTCCACCTTGAAGGTTTGAGAGCATTGGAGGAGAAGGAAGAGGGTAGGGTTTGCTATTCAAGAGTAAGGATTAATCTAGGTTTGGTTGTTTCTTCAACTCCTAAGTATGTAAGGCTTGCCAAAGTGTGGATTTTTTCTTCACGTGCCCCTTTCATTCCCTTGAGTCAAGATTTTAGAAGAGTTGAGATTTGAGAAATCCTATTATCTAAATACCAAATTCTTACATATATTATGATCTTATTTTTTTCTACATGGGATAAATTGTTATATTTCATGAGTATTGACATGAGTTTTGAACATACACTTTATACTTGTTAGCATAGAATCCTCTAGTGCATGATTTATGAAATTCCATGCATCATATTGAGATTGAGATTGAGATTAAGCACATGAGTTTAGAAATTTGAGTGTGATTGAGCATGAGATTGATGTTGAATTGATGTCACTTATATTACTACACATGATGTATTACGTGCATTACATGAGGAGATAATTGATGACTCTAAATAACTGTGTTAAGTTGAGTTAAGTTTGATGTCTTGCATTGCATTGATTGAGTTGATGAGAAATTGATGAGATAATTGATGAGTCTAAATAACCGTGTTGAGTTGAGTTAAGTTTGATATCTTGCATTGATTGATTGAGTTGATGAGAAATTGAGATAATTGAATGAACATTGAGTTTTGAGATATGAGATGATTAAGCTTTGAGATATGAGTTGATTGATGAGTTGAACAAATTTTAGTCTTAGAAGGAATATCGAGCACCGAGCGGGGAGCGAGTGTATATATCTAAATCGGTGAGCGAGTATTTATATACTACTTTAATCCCTAGAATTATGTTGCCAGAGTATAATAGTTGTGCGGTTCATTCTGGTGACTCTTATCTGACAACTGGACACTTATTATGGATTTAAGAGAGAGAGTTGATCGCCCTTTTCGGTGGTAAGTTAAGGGCGGGCATGGTAGTGATGCCAATTCATTGTACATCATCATAATTTATGGTGGTGTAGAGTATGTCGGTTAGAGAAATTCCCAAGAAAAACCTAGATTGAGCATGACTTTTAAATCAAGTCTTACCTAAGTCTATCTTTACTGAGTATATTTTTAAATACATGATTTACTCCAAACTTGTATAAATTGATTTGAACATGAGTTGTTGAGTCGAGATGAGCTTGCCGAACTTTACTTTTCTTGAGCTATTTTACACACCAGTATATTCCATGTACTGACATCCATTTGGGTCTGCGTTATTTTATGATGCAGATTCAGGCGATAGAGGAATTCAGCCGGCCCATCGTTGAGATTTGATTTAGTACACTCAGAGTTGGTGAGCCCTCCTTGTATTTTGGAGGAGCCCTATTTCTTCTTATTTCCATTGAGTATTTATTTCCTTTGATTTAGGTGTCCATGACCTGTCATGGGCCATTCTAGATTGATAAGTAGAGACTTCATAGACATTTAAGTAGAGGTTTTGGATGAGTCTCTATATCTAAACTATTTTCACTAATATTATGATACAGTAGAGTTATATTGTATGTATATATATGATGCCTATTTATTGAGTTATTCTTCCACTGTCGAGATGATGTGATAATGAGGCCAAGTGGTTTGCTCGGGGACAAGCAATAGTATCTGAGTGCCAGCTGTCACGACCCAAAATAGGGCCTAGACATGAGACGGTGAATGGGGAGCCCGATGGGTCCCCAAACAAGCCTTTTAACTTGTCATCACACATCATTGGTCGCAGAAGCATATAAAAGACATAAAGAGTAAGAATAGGGTCAAGGGACTCAAGGTAAATCTTGCATAACATCATAATCAAGAGACAACGAGTCAAAGCTCGTATCATAGATACATAACATGTCCAACAAACATCTCTAATAAATAGATAAGAGCAGGGGCCAAGACAAAGCAACCGGGCTCACCTTCATAGTCAAAATAGAACATAAAATAGAGTGTCTCAATACATAATAAGAGGAAACATAGACAAAGGTCCCCGAAGTGGAGGACTTACCAACTAGCTTGAGTAGTACCGAACTAGATACGTGGAGGAGGAGGATGGTCAACTTGGGCTCTGATTCCTACATGGTGATATCATGTAGGAAAGAGTATGCGTTAGTACATTTGAATGTACTAAGTATGTAGGATGCAATGCAACAAGAGATAGGCATCAT
>DF361833.1:14772-34869 GCA_000787875.1 Solanum virginianum
ATCGGGCATGGTCTAATGCAACACTTTATGTAGGATTCATCATATATATAAGCTCGTTTCATCATCATATAGTCATTCATATCATGTCTCATGCTTTGGACCTTAAATTCCTCAAGAAACCATAATCGAACATTTTATCAAACACTTGGTGGGTATGTAATGGGGGTATAAGACCATGAAATTTAGAGATGCAATCATGCAAGAAAATCTGTTATAAAACCATCAATCAACACCTTGAAACACCCTCAAGCCATACACATAAACTGCTCATCAAACCTTACAATAGATCCAAGATATATAGCCCAAAACATAGCAAAATAGTCACAAGTTCATATAGCTTTAGCATAGTTCATAGACATGTTCATACTAGTAAACCCATTTGTAAAATCAACTTTAAATCATGGAAATTGAGTAAAAAGAAGATTAGGGCACCATGGGTGAAAGGACCCAATAGTTGAAACCCACATACCTTAGCTTTGTAGAAGTTCTTGATAAAGATTGAAAATTGAGGCTTGTAGCTTGAAAGAGAACCTTGAAATCCGAATGAGGGTTTGAACTTGAATCTTGAGAGAAATATAAGACTAAGGGTTTGAGTGAGTATTAGGAAATGTCTTGGGTGATATGATGGTGAAATAATGCTAAGTAAAGGTTTTTTGTCATGTGGGAAGGCCTAGGCCCAAGACTTAAAAGTCCTGGACCGAAACTGAAAACTGGCACCAAAATATTGCTGGTACGCGTCATGCTATGAACGCGCAGATGCCACTGGAACTCGCACTTTCGAATTTCATAATTCTAATCTTTCGCTCTTAAATCAGGGCTAGACCTTTCTCCTCCTAATTTTGACACCCTGAACAAGAATATGAAATGAGATTTTCGAAATAACTAACGGATTTTGAGATATATGGAATTTAAAATTCTAGGCAATCCGAGGCACATTTTTGGGCACTTTTTGGGGTCGTTTCAATATCTCTCCCTTGGGAGCATTCGTCCCCAAATGTAAAAGAGACATACAAGAAAAGAGTGATCATAAACAAGTCAGCCCCAACAAGGATGCAACATTACGTTTAAAACACCATTTTCAAAATCTCAACATAAGTGTAAAATCATCATAAGTTTGCCAACTTAAACATGAATGCACATGAATGACATCAGGGCTAAAATATAAGACTTGAAATCACATGAAGATCTTGGTTGCTATCTTAGGCCTAGTTAGAGTTAATGAGGTACAAATATCGCCCCCATAAGACCACTTCGGCTTCCTTGGAGACACCTTTGACTCGTTGATCCCTTCAAGAGGGCCTTAATGAATATCACCTCCTTATTATTCAACTTCCCCACTCATCCATCCAACACTTCCACTGAGACCTCCTTCTAAGCCAACTTATCCTCTACCTCACCCAAAACTTCAAAAAGTTATATAGCACTAGAGTCACCAACACATACCCTCAACCTAGAAGCATGACAAACCAGATAAACCATACCCTTACCATAGGCAATTCCCAAACTTATGAAACCTTACCAACTTCCCTCTTCACCCTATAAGGACTCACAACCTAAAACTCATTTGTCAACCTTAACCACACCTATTCCACTTGTTGCAGCGAACCACAATCTCTTCCTTAGGAGACAACCTCCACCCTACCATCCTTCGACCCAAAACTTCCAACTCTAATAAGGCGGACTCAAGGCCTTGCTTAAACTAGACCTCCTCAACTAAAAGAGATTTGGAACCACTAAGAACACCATACTACCATTCTCAACTTCCTTCAACCTAACTCCTAATCTAGCCAACTGATGGACCCTACTAGTCGCCTTTTCACCACCATTATCCACATAAGCTGAGTTACCCATAGGCACCGACCGTAACATTATCCTTACCTAGGAAAAATAATGCATACTCATTCATAATCCTTAAAGAGGTCTAACAACCTTCTTGCTATCCACAATACATACCTACCATATTTAGTAAACAACCTCTCATATTCCAAGACTTGCAATACTACCTCGAAATGATTCTCAAGCTCTAAACAAATCAATACCACATCACTAGAGACTACTACAAACATATCAAGGTAGGGTTTTAAGACCCTATTCAAGAAACCCACAAACACCATAGGTGCATAAGTCAACCAAACAACTCCATGAATACTAATAATGCTCTCTCCTAGTCTGAAAAGGCACTTAGGGATATCATCTACCCTCATCCTTGGTGCATAAGTCAACTAAACAACTCCATCAATACTAATAATGCTCACTCCTAGTCCAAAAAGACACTTGGGGATATCACCTACCCTCATCTTCACTTAGGAACAAAACCCGCACCAAAGATAAGTCTTAGAGGGGTGACTAACCCATTGTAGTTGACTAAATAGATCAACCATCCTCAACCATCATATCACACCCTTATAGATTCTACACTCATTGAAAACATACTATGCAAGCAGCCAAACCACCCCAAGACCTCCAACACCTCAAACTAAGTCTAGCCAAGATAACAGATAAGACTCTTTGCAATGAGAACACGGGGTAACCCTTATAGACCCCTACTAGCCACAATAGACTCACGTAACCACCTGGGACACCCACCCACATATGAATCCTACTAGCATCAGGGAATAACACAAGAAATAGCAACTCCCGAACCTACCAAATCACCCTACTCAAAACATCAGTTAGAACATTGGCCTTCTCAAATAACTTACATGCACTACCAAATTAGGGAAATGATCCATCATATTATCACCAAAACCACCAAAAGACTATCAGAGTAGGGGATTAAAGATCTTATTTATGAGGCTTGTAAGCATAACTGGTGTACTAGTCAAACCAAAAGACGCTACTCCAATCCCAAAATATTGGAAAGGACATTCAAGGTCTCATCTACCACTAACAACACCTCAATAACAAAACAACTTAGGTTCAACACCCCTAATTCTCATAAGATGATAAATGCAACCCCTTAGAGACTAATTGTACCATAAAACATGAAAACTACCTCACTTGCTATCACTTAGAAATCCCCCCACTTGAAGATGGGCTCATTAGGAAATCGAGGTCTAACTCTACGGATCCTACCATCCATGAATACACAATATGCATGCAAATATTCCATCCCCATCATGACATCAAAACATACCATTCTAACTCCAATAAGCCACAAATCAAGGCCTAATATAAAATAAACCCGGATTAATACCTATGAACCTTCTAGCAACAATATGCTAAAAAAAGGATAGAAACCAAGGGTCCACATAACAACTTGGGCACATAAGAAACCCCACTAGCAACCAAAAAGAATAGAGAAAAAATAGTGGCACACCGGGCCTAACAATGCATGCACATCAAAGCCAAGGAAACTTCAACTTACCTGTAATAGCATCGGGCACCTCATCCCCTCCTTAAGCCACTTGATCAACATAAATACCATGTTTCCTTCCATACCCTCGATAATTGGGATGAGTCATCCCACCATCACCTCTTTTATGCTTATGAGGACACTCTTTCCTCTTATGCCCCTCCTCACGATAATGGAAACAATCATTGGTGCCTTTCAAACATGGGCCTCTATGAATCTTACCAGATGTTGGACATATAACATCATCACTATCATTGGTACTTTAGAACTTACCTACATTATGGGCCCTCTTGGCCTCACTACCTTCCCTTTCACCACTAGAAGTCTTGGGAGCACCTACTTGTTAACTGAGTTGAGTTGCTAATTTTGCCGCCGACATGGTCACTTCCCATAGAGCATTGCGAATCTCTGCATTCATCGAAGCACCATCCTAAGTAGATTGAGACATACCCTAAAATATAACCATTAGGGGTTTGTAACAAGCCCCAAGGGACCTAACTCTATTGCATGACTTAGATCATGAAGAAGTGAAATATTTCCTAGAATGCCTCATAGCCTCCTACTAATAGTTATGGTAAACAACACAACCATAAATAAGACTCTAATCGACACGGTGTGCTGGACTTCGAAGATCTAACAACCTAGTGCTGTGATACCAAGTTTGTCATAATCCAAAATAGGGCCTAAACATGACACGATGAATGGGGAGCCCAAAGGGTCGCCAAATAAGCCTTTTAACTTGTCATCACACATCATAGGTTGCGAAAGCATATAAAAGACATAAAGAGTAAGAATAGGGGCAAGGAACTCAAGGGAAAGCTTGCATAACATCATAATCAAGAGACAATGAGTCAAAGATCATATCATAGATACATAACATGTCCAACAAACACCTTTAATACATAGATAAGAGTGGGGGGACAAGACAAAGCAATCGGACTCATCCTCATAGTCAAAATAGAACATAAAATAGAGTGTCTCAAACATAATAAGAGAAAACATAGACTAAGGTCCCCAAAGTAGAGGACTTACCAAATAGATTGAGTAGTACCAAACTAGCCACTTGGAGGAGGAGAATGGTCAACTTGGCACTGATTCCTACATGGTGATATCATGTATGCAAGAGTATGCATTTTTACATTTGAATATACTAAGTATGTAGGATGCAATGCAACAAGTGATAGGCATTATAATCAAAATGCATAAAGATAGACAATAGGCATAATATAACAATATGATATGTATGATCAATGCATAAGTAAAAGATGCGTAAGCATCTTATATTCATATAGGAATTCTTATGTGTAGAAGAGACCAAGCTAGATTTTCAAAGTACAAACCCTTTGGTAGGTTAGTGATGATAGCAGCCATCACCCTAGTGTATGAGGTACAAAACCCTCATCAAGGTTAGTGATGATAGCACCCATCACCCTAGTGGTGTGTGAGGTACAAACCCCTCATCAAAGTTAGTGATGATAGCATGCATCACCCTAGTGTGTGAGGTACAAACCGCTCATCAAGTTTTGTGATGATAGCACCCATCAACCTAGTATTTATGATGTTAACCCCTCAACTAGGTTACGTAGACTCTTAGTCCCCCTGGATTGACCATGGTCTAATGCAATACTTTATATAGGATTCATCACATACATAAGCTTATTTCATTATCATATAGTCATTCATATCATATCTCATACTTTGGACCTTCATTTCCTCAAGAAACCATAACCAGATATTTTATCAAACACTTGGTGGGTGTGTAAAGGGAGTATAAGACCATGCAATTTAGAGATGAATTCATGCAAGAAAATCCTTTATAAAACCATCAATCAACACCTTGCAACACCCTCAAGCCATACACATCAAAACCCCTTATCAAATTTTGCAATAGATCCAAGACATATAGCTTAAAACATAGTAAAATAGTCACAAGTTCATATAGCTTTAGGATAGTTCATAGACATGTTCATACTAGTAAACCCATTTGTAAAATCAACTTTAAATCATGTAGTATTAATTAAAAGAGGGTTTAGGCACCATGGATTGAAGGACCCAATGGTTCAACACCACATACCTTAGGTCTAGAATTGCTTGGAATTGGGATTAGAAGATTAGGGCACCATGGGTGAAAGTACTCAGTAGTTAAAACCCACATACCTTAGCTTTGTAGAAGCTCTTGATGAAGATTGAAAAATGAGGATTGAAGCTTGAAAGAGAACCTTGAAATCTGAATGAGGGTCTGAGACTTGAATCTTGAGAGAAATATAAGACTAAGGGTTTGAGTGAGTATTAGGAAATGTCTTGGGTGATATGAGGGTGAAATAATGCTAGGTATAAGTGTTTTATCGTGTGGGAAGGCTTCAGTACAAAACTTAAAAGTCTTGGACTAAAACTAAAAACTGGCACCAAAATAAGGTTGGTACACATCGTGCTATGAACGCGTAAATGTCATTTGAATTCGCACTTTCGAATTTCATAATTTCTAATCTTTCACTCTTAAATCGAGGTTAGACCCTTTCCCCTCTAATTTTAACTGCCTCAATAAGAATATGATGTCGGATTTTTGAAATAACAAATGAATTTTGAGATATATGGAATTTAAAATTTTGGGCATTTTGAGGCATATTTTCGGGCACTTTTTGGGGTCGTTTCACTGGCCACACCAAGAGTGCCCTCTCGGGGTGTGAAAAACTTGGTATCAAAGTATAGAATTCAAGTGTCCTAGGGAGTCTATGAAGCCCTATCTAGTAGAGTCTTGTTTATGAGTGTGTTGTGTACCACACTCCATAAGCGAGACGCTATAGGACATTAGGAATTGTTTCACTTTCTTATATTCTGAGTTAGTGTGTTAGAGCTAAAGCTCTATAAAGCTTTCTTCTGACTCGTGCATTACACATTTGTAGACTATGTCTTCTAAATGCCTTGTGGACCCAGAAAATGGTGTCAGCACCAAAGTTTTCTTGCCAGAGTTGCCCTCATAGTCTGGGACAAGGACCATGATACCGACTGAGGAGCCTGAGCCTACCACTCAACCTATTGTACAAGCACGATGGGCAGAAAAGAATAAGGAGGATGAGAGGGAGAGACCTTAAGGCAAAAAGGCTAAGTCAAAGAGGCATAAATAAGGAAATGGGAATAGGTCCTTCCTTTTGCAGAGACCTTTGAGTTATATGTTGCCACTGATGAATGCACCCATATCTGATAAAAGATGCAATCTGCGTCTAAGGAGGAACTAAACTTTTAGGGTCCAGAACCTTCCATCCTGAGGAAATATTGCTCAAGGTCATAGAGGAAAGCCACCTTATGGGAAATATAGCAGGATGCATCTGGGAAAAATATAGAGATGGCAGGGATAAATGCTACAAGTATGGCCAACCAATCCATTTTCAGAGAGATTGTCTAATGTGGGGTACTAAGGCCCAGTCCTCTACACACCACCACCAGCGAGGGGTAATTAGAGAAGTGCGACACCAAGGGCAGGCGATGGGACTAACCATTTGTATGCAATGGGGAACCGACAGGATCAAGAGGTTGCACCAGAAGCTGTGACGGGTATGCTTCAAGTCCTTACCTTTTCTTTTTATGCTTTACTTGATCTGGGTGCAACTTTCTCTTTTATGACACCATATATGGTGGGTATATTTGAGATTCTTCCTAAATGTTTGCTTGAGCCATTTTATATTTCTACTCCTATTGGTGAGTTCATTCGAGCTGAAAGAATCTATAGAGATTGTGTGGTGTCCATCTATCATAGGGATACCCTTGTTGATTTGATTGAGTTGGAGATAGTTGATTTCAATGTGAACCTTGCTATGGATTGACTTCACGCCTCCTATGCCTCTGTTGATTATCGATCTTCAACTGTCAAATGGTTTTGATGTGATCCTTGGTATAGATTAGCTTCACACCTGCTATGCCTTTGTTGATTGTCGAACTTGGACTGTCAAATCTCAGTTTTTGGATGAGCCTATTATTGAGTGAAGAGCAGATTTAGTTGTACCAAAGGGTAGGTTTAGTTCTTACCTCAAAGGCTAACAATTAATCTCTAAAGGATATATATATCACTTTGTGCGAGTCAAGTCTTATGATGTTGAGTCCTTTTCTCTTGAGTTTGTCCTGATTGTGAGTGGGTTTCCTGATATGTTCCCACAATATCTGCCTGGAGTACCTCCTGATAAAGAGATTGACTTTGAAATTAATGTACTTCCTAATACCCAGCCTATCTCTATTTCGCCATATAGAATGGCCCCTACAGAGTTACTGGAGTAGTTGAGGGATTTGTTAGAGAAAGGATTCATAAGGCCAAGTGTCTCCTTATGGGGTGCTCCAATCTTGTTTGTGCAAAAGAAGGATCCCCTTCTGAGAATTGATGATTTGTTTGACCAACTCTAGGGTGCTACTGTTCTCTCTAAGATAGACCTCAGATTAGGCTATCATCAATTAAAGGTGAGAGAGTGTGATATCCCAAATAGCTTTTCGAACTCGATATGGTCACTTTGAGTTATTGGTAATGTCTTTTGGATTGACAAATACACTCGCAACCTTTATGGCTTTGATGAACAGAGTATTCAGATAATATCTTGACATGTTCATAGTCATGTTTATTGATGATATCTTGGTGTATTCCAGAGGTGAGGAGCAGTATTCCAATCACCTTAGGATTGCTTTGTAGACGCTCAGAGATAATGCGTTAGATGTGAAGTTTTCTGAGGGTGAGTGTTGGATCAGATCCGTGGCTTTTTTACGCAATGTGATTTCTGGAGATGGCATATGAGTGGATACCCAAAGGATCAAGGCGGTTAAGGATTGGCCAAGGCCCACCTCGCCGACCTATATAAGAAGTTTTTTGGGATTAGCTAGCTACTACTGGAGGCTTGTTAAGGGATTTTCTTCTATATTCACATCGTTGACTAAACTGACTCAGAAGAAGGTCAAGTTTCAATGGTCCGACGAGTGTGAGATGAGTTTCTAAGAGTTGAAGACAAGATTAACTACTGCACCCGTGTTGACCTTTCCTGATGGAATAGATGGATTCATTATCTATTATGATGCTTCAAGAGTGGGACTGGGGCGTGTGTTAATGCAAAAAGGGAAGGTTGTTGCCTATGCTTCTAGACAACTTAAGGTGCGTAAGAAGAATTATCCCACTCATGAATTGGAGTTAGCCTCGGTGGTGTTTGCTCTCAAGCTATGGCACCACTATTTATATGGAGCACATGTTGATGTATTTATAGACCATAAGAGCCTACAATATATATTTACCCAGAAGGAACTTAACTTGAGACAAAGGAGATGGCTTGAATTGCTCAAAGACTCCAACATGAGAATTCTCTACCATCCAGGTAAAGCTAATGTACTTGCTGAAGCTCTTAGCTGGTTGTCAATCAGAAGCACTGCCTATGTAGAGGAGGAAAAAAGAGAGTTAGCCAAGAAGGTTCACAGACTAGCACAATATTTGAGTAGAGGTTTTGGATGAGTCTTTGTATCTAAACGATTTTCACCAATATTATGATACAACATAGTTATTTTGCATATATATGTGATGCCTATTTATTGAGTTATTCTTTCTCTGTTGAGATGATGTGACAATGAGGCCAAGTGGTTTTCTTGGGGACTAGCAATAGTCTCTGAGTGTCGACTATGCCAAAGGTACCCTCCTGGGGCGTGACAATTCAATCACCAGCTGGGCAGAAATGTAGAAGGCCTTTTGGAAAGGTTTTTTCTAAGGTCAAAGAAGCTAAAATTGAAGGACCAGATCAACAACATCAAGCAATTGCTTGGTGATTCGATCAGAACTACATGGAAGATGTTCACAAAGTGCTTCAGGAGTATCCCTGATCACAAGATCATGGATGATGCCTTAGTGGAAATTTTCTATCGAGCCCTAGACAAAAATAGCCAAGTTGTTACTGACACTATCATGGGAGGCTCATTTTTAGATCATCTATTTCATTGATAGCTGAAATGTTGGAGAAAGTGGTTAAGCCGAATCTTACATGGGGGATGAGAGACAAGTCAATAACTGAAAGGTTGTTCTTAGTCAGTACTAGTTTGGTTCAGGCAATGATAAATGAGGGGATGATGCAAAAGCTTACTTAGATTAGTAATAACGTGGAGTTGGTGATGAAGCAGAGCCAAGAACATGTGAATTTTGTAGCTCATCAACCTTTACGAGGACCCATATATGAGTAACCTTACTATAAGGAGGATAATTGCTTCATTATTGATCAGATGACGCGTTTGTGCACCAATGCCCAATAGTCCAATTAGGACTAGTAATGCCAAGTTCAATGAATCCAAGGTTAGAACTTTAATAAGGATGACGCTTTCAGAGACAATAATCATGGAGACTACTATATGACAAGAACAAAGGTCAGGATAGAGATTTTGATTGGGAACGCAGAGATGCTTACAAAAATGGTCTATATATGCCACCATAGAATCGAGACTCTAGTGTTGGAAGCTCTTGAATTGAGAAGATGTTTGACTGACTATTGAATAAGGGTAACACTCAAGATGACATCTTGAAGGAGATGAAAGTTGACGTCTTCAATATTAATCAGAAAACTGAGTCTCATTTTATTATTATTAAGCAACTAGAGCAACAGTATAGTCAATTGCCGACTCAATTGAACCAGCGTTAGAAAGGTACATTGCCTGTCTATATAATTTAGAATCCCAAGAATGATGGGCAGTGTATGGTAATGATGATATATTGTGGCAAACTGACCATCGACCCTCTAATGCCAGTTAATGATGATTATGTTCGTGAGGAGATAATTGAGAACTAGGATACAGAGATCGGAGATGTTCATGCCAAGGATAGGGTGAATAATGCAACAATAATGCCACAGAAGTTAAAAATCATTCCTAGACCTCCCCTTCATTTCCCTCAAAGACTCAAAAAGAAGGAGGAAGGAGGTAAATTCTAGCACTTCATCTCCAGGCTGAAGCAACTCTCCATCAACATCTCTCTCATTGAGGCATAGGAAAAGATGCCTGGGTATGCAAAGTTCATGAAGGTCTTGGTCACAAAAAAGTGAACTATGAGCCAAGAGCTCTCTCAAGAGCTTCAGCATTATAGTGCAATAACAATAAGGTCCTTAGTGTAGAAGCAAGAACATCCTGGAGCATTTACCATATCCTATACTATTGGTAATGTTGAATTTGCAAAGGCATTATGTGATCTAGGTGCCAGCATAAATCTAATGCCTCTTGCAGTGTTCAAGAAGTTAGGTTAGGAGCCACTACTCCAATGAATATGCGGTTATTAATGACTGACCAAATGGTGAAGATTCCTGTGGGGATATTATATTATAAGAACCCATCTATTAGAGGTATGAAAGATGTAAGAAAAATAAGCTTTGAAAATTATTTTTTGAGAAACTATTAGTTCTTACGAGAGGGTTTTACAAGTCATAAGATGGACTACGACTCGTATATGATTTCGTGGAACCGGGTCAGACTTGGTGAAATTTGGGATCTTTCAGGAGTTCAATCTATGACTTATTATATGGCCCCTAAAGTCTTATATGATTCATAGACCATGTCGTAAAATGAGAATCAGAGAAGGGCTCACTAAAGTCTATCAGACGGAACCTCTATCTACGGCATATAGAATAAACCATGACCTGTAAAGGGTCTCATGGTCCGATCTAATGATTTTTATAGGGGAATTTCCAACCTTTATTATTCCCTTAATAGCCTTATATATCCCCTCCAGGACCCCTCATGCAATTCCAAGCCCCTCTCTCATCAAGTCAAGTGCAAACAATTCCAATCGCCTAAGTTCTAGTATGAGTTCATATATGTGTCAACTTCAAATCATCATATCTCTTAGCACACAATGAATTAGATGTTGGGAAACCTACCATTTTATAGCTCTTTAAATCATCTTTCCAGTGCAACTAGTTTCACCTCATTTGGAGTTCGGACCAAAATGTTATGCTCATTTTAGTGAAGCCCTGTCAAGCTGTCAGTTCTACGACCCACTCTACGGGCCGTGGAATGAATGACGACCTATAAATGGGGTTTCTAAAACTGTTTTGACAGATGTAGAAATAGTATTCTAGCCCTTTTCTCACACCCTAAGCCCAACCCCACATTTTTTGACTTCCCACATGCCCTATATTAATCTAAAACTCCCCTAGATGACCCTAATCCACCTCATTCTTCCTCATTTCAAAAACCCTGTCACAAAAACTCTCTCAAGCTCTTCAAGGAATTTAAGGAAAGGGTTCAAGCTTGGGTTTTAGGTTCTCCATCTCCAAATCAGATTTCCTCCACCAAAATCACATCAAGGTATGTGGGTTTGATTATGGGGAACCTTCCTTCCCACAATTCTAACCATTTTTCTTCTCCTAATACATGAAGTTTATGAATCTTATTGGTATGTTTTGAAGTCTTGCATATGATATTGCTATTATGTATTCTACGACGGTTTATTTTTCTGCATTATCATGAAGTAAAATATCATGTGAAATTGATGAATTTATATGAGTATTGAGGAAGTCTTAACTAGGTTTTACTTGATAAGATGAATTTTATATTCCCATATCCATATTTTGGAAGATGATGTATATTATTATAATGGGTTGATTAAGAATGGTTCAAACTAAATATTAACCTAAGTAAACTAGCTTTGTTAAATGTGAAATCCTAAATTTCGTGCAGGTCATCCCTTGAATATTGTGCACCTTGACTGAGGCAAAAAGCATAAGTTAAGGGTGGCTACCAAAAGTTGCCCTGGTTAATAGGTTGGATATTGTACAACTCAAATCAAGCGAAAAGCCTAAGTTGAGGGTGACTGGTACAAGGAAAATCACACTAAATAGGGTGGAAGCTAGTGATACATCAAAAAGGGGGAAATGATCCATGAGTGCAAGAAAAATAAATAGATGCCTAAACAGTGAGCTAAAAAGAAAAAAGAATTTGAAAATAAAAGGAAATGACCTAAAAATGAGAACCAGACACCCGAAAAAGTTTGAAATAGGAGAAATGGAGAATGAGTTGAAAAATGACCGTGTTGGTAGGGTAGAAGTGTAGAATAATGCAGTGTCAAGGTGGACCATGAGTCACTATATTCCTAAAACATCATACCAAATTCCCCTACGCCTACGTTATATGACAAGAAAGTCCTATAGTGATCCTAGTCCAAGTAGTCCAAGGTCATAGTTATGAGTATAGGGGTAAGCATATGGTATTGAGCACAGTGTTTGAATATATGTTGTGAGTGTGAGTGATTTTATTTAGTCCCAAGCATGGAATATGAAAATACTATCATGAGTGGGATATAAGACGTTTTTTGTGAGAGAACTTGCATTGCACTATTAATTCTAGGCTATTTCAGTGATTATTGCTTTTCTGCGATTACCTTGCTTGTCATAGTATTAATTTGCACTTATTTGTTTGATGACTATCTCATATACATTAATGAGTAGTGTGGGTACTTGTGCTTGATTTGGAGATAATATATACCATTAGGTTAAGGTCTATGTAGATTGAGTCTGTGGCATGAGGACAAGCAATAATTTTAAGTTGAGGGTGTTGATGTGCTATCAAAATACAACACTTTTAATGCTTAAAACTTGTAATTTTATGTGTTCTCAAAGCAATGTTAATGGGTTTGATGTGTTTTTATGTTTGTTTTTCAGGATTACAAGATTTGGCATGATTTTGAACAAAGTGTTACAAATGTTGAGTTTTTGTGGAACTACAAGGCACTCTAGGGGCCATGGATAATTCCACGAGCCGCAGAGTGGTTTCATGATTGATATCCAGTGAAGGTCCTATTTTCTTAAGTTGCATCCACGAACTGTCAGACGAGCCGTAAAAGATTGTACGAGTCGTGGATTGAATTTGTGCCTTGGGGATTAGATTTTGCCAAGTTTTTGGAAAGCTGTCAGACGAAAGCTTATACGAGCCATAAGTTTGAATATGTCCTATCGAGAGGTATCATAGGAGTAACATTAGTTTTTGAAGAAGGAAGAGTACAAAGCCCAGGGACGGGCTCTAGAACTCTGTACGACCCGTAACCCAGTCCGTAAAGCCTGTCGAATCTAGTTTTCCTATTTCATTTTGGACTTGTATTTTACTTATTATAAATAGGTGTTTTAGGTTATTTTGACAAAGAAAAACACAAGAAAACTGAGAAACAACTTTGTGACTTTATACTTTGTGATTTTTACACCAAAAACATTAGTTTATGATTTCTAGTAGTGAAGAAGTTGGAATTTCTTGTTCTTAACTTTATCATTGTAAGTGCTTAATTAGGTTATTCTATATCATGATTCTTTCATCTACAATGATTATGCATAGCTAAATCCATAATCAGGGTTATGGGAACCATAAAGAACTAACAAGGTAAAATCATATAATCCATAATTATTGGAAAGTGTGCATGCATGTATTAATTAATTCTCTTTATTTGAATTTCTTTTTAATGGTGGCCAATGTTAGAATCCACCTAATTCCTACTGACTGAATCAATGTAGTAATGAATAGGAAAAGAGATTAACTAACAGGACACAATGTGATCTCTCTCATCTAATTAACTGAACTGGATCAAATAGAGGTTCTGCTAGAATAATAGGTAAGGGTTAGTAATGTTACATTATAGGGATGGATCATATCACATAGTGAAATTTATCTCTCACCTAGATTAAAGGGTTTGGGAAACTTAACTTACTATTCTACATGATACACACTAGAGAAGATTATGAATTATCTGCTATACCAAGTTAGGAATTTGTGGGAACAAAATACCCTAGTTACTTTTCTTATTGGTTTCACAACACCTGCTTCTAGCTTAAGTTGATTTCTTTCAATTACAAACCCCTTTTTTGGGAGATAAGTAGGTTAATTCACTCAATTTGCTCACAATGACTTTGAGTCTGACCATATTCCCTACCTAACCTTGGTTAGATTATATATCTTGACAATGACCACTTAAACCGTCAAAAAAGAGGTGTAGCTTGGGTGACATCAGTGGGAGACTCGTATGCATGATTTTCTCATAGCTAAAGATAGTGAGCTATGAGGCATTATGCTTGATGGTCCTTATGTTCCTACCTTGGAGGTGAAAGATGGTAAAATCAATTGAGTAGTCCCTAAGACTAGACAATAATTCACTGATGTAGATCGAAAGAATAATGAAAATAATTAAAAGTCAAAGAAGTTGTTGGTCTATGGTATTGGGGTAAAGGAGTACAACTAGATCTTTACTTCTGAGTCAGCCAAGGAGATCTGGGATTGCTTGCGTACAACGCATGAATGTACTGAGCAAGTGAAGGAGTCTAAATTTGATATGCTTACTACTCAGTATGAAAATTTTACCACGAAGAAAGGTGAGTCTATTCATGATATGTATACCAAATTCTCATCCATTATCAATAAACTTAGATGTCTGGGTGAACCCATTCTTCCTAGAAAGCAAGCAAGGATGATCCTTAGAATTCTTCCTAAGTCTTGGGCTAGCAAAGTTTATACAATCAGCGAGGCCAAGGACCTGAAGGTTTTAATATGGATGCCTTGATTGGTAATCTGCATGCTCATGAGTTTAATAGAGAAAATGATGCTACTAAGAAGGACAAATCATTTGCTCTAAAGGTGACACCCTGAATCAGATGAAGATCAGATGGCATACCTTGCAAGAAGATTTCCAAATGTTGTGAGGAAACATAGTGGTTTGAATAAGAAATAAATCCTAGAAGAGCTACTATTGCTAACAACCTGTATCGCAAGTGTGGAAAACTTGGGCATTTCATCAGAGATATTCCAATGCATAAAGCAGAGTACAAAGACTATGCCAAGCTAGAAGGCAACAAAGATCCAAGGGACTCATTCTCTGTAACACCTCCCAAAGTGATTCAAAATACACTTATACTAGATTCCTTGAATAATGCAATTTCATACTTTTTTAGCAAATCTGAGTCTATATTTTTGTTCAGGAGGTGATATAATGTGAGAAAATGGTATCTTTCAATTTACAAGTCAACCATATTGAAAAATAATTTTTCTCATATTTTTGCACTTTCCAGAAGCATCCGCAACCACTCCATGTCATAGAGATTGACCTAGACTCATTCCAAGGACAAAATGAGAGAAAATAAAACTTCACACGAAAATGAATTACGGCATACCAAGTCCGTATCAAGGTCCCATTTCACCGCAATACCAAATTTTCCAAAACTTTTCAAATTTGAGTAAGAGCAACTGGACATATCCTTGAGTCCATATGTATGGGAATACTAATAAATTCAATCATTTTTAGGTCTAAAATCACTTTCTAAACCCCTAAAATCCACTTCAAACTCTCCTAAATTCCTCCACTAAATTCTCTCAGATTTTTATGGTTCAAGCTTCATCCATTAACAGTCAAGCAACAAGGTGATTCCCCAAGTTCCTTCAAGTCTTATTCATCAATCTCAAAACCTCAAGTGTAACGCCTCCTAACGTAGCTCAAAAAGACTATACGATGTATTTCTAAATATCTTAAAATTTGTGTGTTGTTTTGTAAATTTGACTTTGTACATCAAGAGGCAAAGTTGTGTAGGCAAAGAGTCACCTATATTGAAAAATAATTTTTGGATGAAATTGCACAAACTAGTAGGGTCTATTACAAGAGCACGTCATGCCCTTGCCCCCACCCCCCCAGTTCAATTTTTTTTATTTTCATTTCTAATTTAGAAAATTAGTTAGGACCTATCCCAACACCTTTATATATATAAATCCTCGAGAATTCCTATATTTTAGGTCATAATTCTATCTCTAAGCACCCCCAAATCCTCTCAAACTTCTCTCTAAAAACCCTCGATCAAATCCCTTTAATTTCTTAGAGATAAAGCTTTCTCCATTGAAGACAAAGCTTCCAAAAAGGATTCTCAATGCTCTTCAAGTTTTTTCTTCTTCATGTTTCAAGGATCAAATTAAAGGTGTGTGGATTTCTTCATTCATGGGTTCTTCCATCCATGGAGTCCCTAAGCTTATTTCACAAGTTCCTTCAAGTTTTCATTATCATTTCTTATGTGTTTTTCTTAATTACCCTATTAAGCATGAATTGCATTGAGAATATTCATCTATTGAATGAAATTACATAAATTAATTTTAAGGATTTTCAATTATGAGGCTATTTTATGATTATTAAAGCTATGGAAGTTGTGTTGCTATGAGTTTTTATGAAAATGATGATCTTATGAGATGAATTGCATGATTCTATGTTTAAGTTTCAAAGAGGATATGTATGATTCTGGTGGGTAGTTTAAGAATGATTGAAATTGATAATTTTTATTACATTGATATATTGTCCTCTTGAGTTACATGATTTAAAAGCTTACACGCATGAGCCCATCCAATTATCATAGCAATGTTGTAAAGAGGAGACATGATCTCCAAAGATGAGGGTTCAACTACAAAGCTATGAATGTTTATGAAAGTTAAAGTTATGATGTTTTGAATCCCTCAAGCTATGTTAAAGATAGATCCTTTTAAAAAGGAGCAAGCCCTACATGTGGATCTTTAGTTAAGATGAGCTACTCCTATATGTATATGATGTTGAAACTGTGCTTTTAAGTTTATAATGATTATCATTATGCATATGTTTCTCAAATATATTACATGGGAATGACTTAGCACCAAATGTGGCATTGTTCAAGCATCCTAGTAGCAACCCTCTGTCTCTCAAATTATGTGCCACCACAGGAGTCCTTGTAGGCTAAGCTTAGGCTACTGGATCCATGTAAGCTATTATATTCATGAAAGATGCAATTGATAAGTTAGTAAGTTTTGGATATCTACCTTGGCAAGTGGAATCTCTTCTCCCAAAAGAAGGAGTTCATTAAACTTTTCCTAACGAAAGGAGTTCAGTTGATTCCATGTAATAGCTCGTGTGGTCTATATTGGTTAAAGTCTTCTCCCACATACGTATGGTAACATAGAGTTATGTTTCATGCAAGTTTTCACTAAAGCATACTCATGCATGCCATATTGAGTCAATATTCTATTGTATATGATTATGCATCTTGTTTAGGAAGCTTATTATCTTTATTTGTATTGCACCCTACATACTAGTATATTTCAAGTACTAATATATACTTTTTTCCTACATGATCTGATCATGTAGGGACCAGAGCTCCTATTCATTCTCCTCCACGTGGCTATCTTGGATTCCTAAAGATAATTATTGTGGTGAGTCCTCCATTTCAGGGAGAATATCTAATGTCTATCATGTTTACAGTTAGATTTTATTTCAGTTTTCTATATACTTAGAGGGTGAGACCAAGCCTTGAATTGGCCTGCATCCTACTCATATTATAGAGGTGTTGTTAGATACTATACTATGCTATATGCTATGTACTTATGATAAGATGTTAAACTTTCATGGAGTTTTATCCTTTAGTCCCTATCCCCTATGTGATTCTATATGATGTTCTTGATGTTGATGGAAAGTGATGAAAGTCCTAAGTCCCTACTTCTCCATTATTTGAGTAATTCTTACCCTTCCCTTAGTTATTGCTTGTTATATGATTCATGTAAATCCCTTTCCCTTATCTATACTCTTTGAATGATTCTAAAGCTTCGATTCACATAGATTTATTTGTTGATTCTTGTTTATATTTCACAATCAAGGTTGTTCAAATAATATGCTATAAGGCTTGTTTGGGTTATCTCCATGTCGCACCTAGGCCCTAGGCCCTTGGCCCAAGTCAAGAAAAGATTTGTATTAGACCACTAGGTTTGTAAATAGTCTCTGAAATCCAATACATTGTGTCAAGTAGAGTCTTGTTCATGGGTGTAAAGTGTGCGGCATCTATGAAAATAAGAGACTTTGAGGCATTTTAGGAAATGTTTCACTTCAATATGATTCATATCATTTCATTAGAATTATCTAAGGTCATTCTCCTACTCAAAATGCCCTCATTGCCATTTCTAGAAAATCCCACCAAGAAGAGCACCTTTGCCAAGGGGTGAGGCTTAAGATTAAGACCCTCCCGAGCAATAAGAGAAAAATTTCTCATGCAGAGTTTAGTAACGCTTTCCTTATGTTGGCCCATGTTTTAGCCCATCAATATAATAGAGAGGTTGTCATTCCTCCCTAAGTACCTACCTTGGCAATGAAAGTTCATGATTTCATGAGGATAAATCTGCTAGAGTTCTATGGATCAAAAGTTGATGAGGACCCAATTGAGTTTTTTGAAGATGCATATAGAATTATAGCCGTCATAGGTGTTCTATCAGAAGCAAAGGTTGATCTTGTGGCCTATTAATTGAAAGGGGTAGTGAAGGTTTGGTATGACCAGTGGGTTGAACAAAGAGGTAAGGAAGCGAGCCGAGTTGGATGGGAGAGTTCAAAATGGCATTTTTGGATAGGTACTTTCTATTGGAGTTGAGAAAGGCTAAAGTGAAAGAGTTCATAAACCTCAAGCAAGGGCGCATGAGTGTGAGAGAGTATTCTCTCAAGTTTATACAGTACTCTAAGTATGCTCCATTCATGGTATTAGATCGAAGGGCTAAAATAAGTAAATTCATATCGGGTGTTTCGGACATGGTTTCTAAGGAATGCACAATGGTTATGCTCATCAAAGAAATGGATATTTTCCACTTAATGACTTATGTGGAACATATTGAGGACAAGAAATTAAGGGAGAAGTTCAGGGAGTCCAAGAGAGCTAGGATGGATGGATGGTAGTGGATTCTTCAACAAGGGGAGTGGTGGCCATGGTAAATTCCAAGGTGGTCACAAGCAAGGAAATCAAGGCTCATCTAACATTCCTCCTCCCGATTTCAACAAAGGTAAGGGGTACAACCTTAATATCTAAGAGTTAGGGTTGCACAAGCTTATCCAAAGTGTGAAAAGTGTGAAAAGCTTCATAAGGGTGAATGTCTAGTTGGCCAAGATGTCTGTTACAATTGTGGTAAGCTCGGCTATTTTGCAAGGGATTATAAGAGTGAAAATGCAAAGCCCAAGGTTAATGTGGACAAGCACAAGGAGTCTAAAACTCTAATGGGTTATATGCCCTTTATGGTTGTCAAGAGGTGTCAGAAGCCCCGGATGTGGTTACCGGTATGTTAAATGTTGGTGATCTTGATGCTTATGCACTTTTAGATCCAAGGAAAAATTTGTCTTTTATCACACCATTTCTTGTCAATAGATGTAGCATGTCCCACAACTTTTATGAGTCTTTCAAAGTTAGCACTCCCATTGGTGAGTCCATTGTTGCACAAAAGTCTATAGATGTAGCCCTGTTTCCATCATGCTTAAAGTCATTCCTTATGATTGGCAGATCTTCCTATTGTAAATATTGATGTCATACTTAGGATGGATTGGTTGCATGCTTCTTATGCCTCCATAGATTGTCGAACCCATATTGCTAAGTTCTAATTTCCCTATATGCCTATACTTGAGTAGAAGGGTGGTAGCTCTTCATGTAAAGGTCGGTTTATTTCCTATCTCAAAGCCCATAAAATGATTTCTAAGGAATTTATATACCATTTGATAAGAGTTAGGGATGTCATATCCGAAAGTCCATCTCTTGAGTCATTTCCCGTAGTCTATGAGTTCCCGATGTGTTCCCCGAAGAGTTACGGAGTGTCCCTCCCGAAAGGAAGATAGATTTTGGCATAGATTTTCCTAAAACCCAACCTATATCAATCCCTCCTTATAGAATGGCTCCAGTGGAGTTAAACGAACTAAAGGACCAATTGAGCGATTTTCTAGAGAAGGGTTATCTCCATGTCGCACCTAG
>DF361832.1:0-14714 GCA_000787875.1 Solanum virginianum
TGTTTAGGAAAATAATATCCTGAAAAAGTACAATGCTAGTAGTGACTAGATCATAAAAAAATGAATACTTTAGTTAATAACAAGCTTTCATAAATAAACCATATAAGATATGAAAGGCAGGAATATTTAAACTAAGCAGTAATAAAAAAGATTGACAAACCTATGTCTAAAGCAATCTTAGATAATAATTATTTTGAAATAAACCATAAGACACTTATTTTCTACATACTAAATAAAATACCAAAAATAGAAATAAGAAAAATAATATGAGAAAAAATAATTGAATACGAAGAAGGAGAAATTAACAAATTAATTAGACAATCTTCGAAGGAGAGCTTTGGAGCAATTGGTAGAGTTGCTGCCATGTGACCAGGAGGTCACGGGTTCAAGCCTTGAAAACAGCCTCTGGCAGAAATGCAAGGTAACGCTGCGTACTATAGACCCTTGTAGTCGGACCCTTCCACGGACCCTGCGCATAGCGGGAGCTTAGTGCACCGAGCTCGCCCTTTTTAATTAGACAAACCTGGTACGACGATATAAACGTAGTTTTACGAGAATTAGACGAAAATATTAGTTACACAGACCTGTTATATGACTCAGAAAATTATGATTCAACATAAATCAATAATCCCCCTAATCCGCAATTAACTCCCACATTGGTATTAGAGCATAAAAACATATAGCACGAGTAATGGCTTTACCACAAATAACCCCTAATTTCGCAATTAACCCCAGTCTTCAATTTGCAGTGGTTGGGAAGTTCTCATATGGATGGTCGGATATCCACGATCTGAGGAAGATGATCCCCACGCAATGTGAGCTGAAAGGGGACTGCAAAATTGGCCTTCTCAGCAACCGACACGTTCTAATTCGTGCTTCACTGCGAGAAGATTATGTTCATCTCCTCTCCAAACCAACTTTCTACCACTCTTCTAGACATAAATCCTTCCCTATGCGTACTTTTAAGTGGGACCCTTGTTTCGACCCGGAAGAGGAAACAACCACTGCAGTGGCCTGGATCTCTTTGCCAGCTTTACCTCCAAATTTCTTCTGTGAAGCAGTTGTATTCTCACTGGCAGCGGCGGTTGGAAAGCCACTCCAGGTAGATCTTGCAACAAAAAATAAAACTAGACCCAGTTTTGCTAGGGTCAAGGTTGAAGTGGGACCTGCTTGGAGAATTCCCAAAGAGGATTAAAATTGGGATAAAAAATGGTACTGAGGAAATAATGGAAAAGTGGATCAAAATCAAATGTGACTACTTACCAAAGTACTGCACCACTTGCATGATCCAGGGACATGACATTGATCAATGTTATGTTGAGCACCCTGAATTATTCAAAAAACAAGAACAAGTCAACAGTGGGGAGGAACAACAAGAGGAAAAGAAGGAAGAAAATATATCTAGAGAAGATAATGACACTAAAGAAGGTGACAAACAGAAGGATGCATTTGTGGAACCAAAGAGGGAAAAAGGGGGGAGAACTACAAAGATTCATGTTTGGAATAGGCTCCAAACGTCAAACAAATTCAACTCCTTGACTAAGGGAGGTGAGGAAGAACACGTAGCAGACAACGAAGCTGGGAATGAAGTGAAGGACAAGCGTCAGATACATAAAGAAGGAGACAAACATATCTCTACAAGGGAAACCTCAACTGGCTCTAAAAATTAAAAAAAAAAGCACCCGGTGAGGATGTCGTCAGGAAAAGCCGTAGAAGCGGGAAATGCCTCTGCCTCAGCATCAGTCCAAAACAGAGGACAAGGGGAGAAATCTGGTCAGGAATCCAATAACAAAACACATAAAAAATTAACCAGCCAGGGTACAGTTGAAACTGGTGGAGCTATGTCTGATGATTTGTCAAACAATGAAGAAATCGGGAGAATGGAGAATACTGTTCCGGAGAAACTAGACGAGGAAGAAGGCCTTGAACACAATATCACCCATGTAAGCAAGACAGCTGATCTATCACCTAGACATTCAAATACTCTAACAGCAAAGAGAGGTAAATCGGTGGTGGTCCCACTTCAAGTGCAAACAAGGAGCAATAAGGGGAGGGCCTTTAGCTGCAAATAAATGATTAACAAGGTCCTATTTTGGAATATTAGGTCCGTTAATACTTAAAATGTCTTTGGAAGATTAATAGACCTAAATCGAAGAACTAAATACTCTTTCATAGCTCTCATGGAACATTTCCAGGAGCCATCAAAGATTGAACAATATAGAAGGAGGATTGGATTTGAATATGCTTTTGTTAACTCATTTGGAAAAATTTGGATTTTCTGGAAATCTGAGAGGACTGGAAGCATTATCAAAGACACTGCCCAGTATATTACTATGCAGTTTACCATAGCTAATAAGGATTTTTTCATCACTGCAGTCTATGCTAGGTGCAGTGCATTGGAAAGATTGGAACTATGGGAAGACCTTGATAGTACAGACGTGGGTAATCAACCTTGGATGGTAGGAGGAGATTTCAATGTCATTCTTAATGAAGATGAAAAATTAGGGGGACTGGACTTAGAGCAAAGTGAAGCTATGGACTTTGCCCAGTGTATAAATTCTTGTGCCCTGTTGGAAGTCAAATTCACTGGAAGTAAGTTTACTTGGTGGAATGGAAGGATTAACCAAGAGTGTATTTTCAAAAGATTAGACAGGGTTTTGGTTAATTCGGAGTTCCTTTCTATATTCCCTGTTACTGAAGCCACTCACATGATCAGAGAAGGCTCAGACCACACGCCTATTCATGTAAGTGCCAATTCTGAAACTGGAAATATGGTGAAACCTTTCAAATTTCAGAATTTCTGGTGCACTCATCATGGTTTTGTGGAAACTGTTAACATGAATTGGAAAGCTGATTTTTTGGGAGACCCATTTCTGGTATTACATGCAAAAATTAAGAATGTGAAAAGAGCTCTCACAGACTGGAATAAAGCAGTGGTTGGCAACATAATCATTCAGAAGGCTACATTAGAAGACATAATTTTAGTGAAAGAAGCCCAGTTAGAGATTGACCCATCCCCTCATAACAGGCCTGATTTGAAGAGAGCTGAAGCAGAACTGAAAAGACTGTTGACTATGGAGGAATCCTATTGGAAACAGAAAGCGGGGATGGGATGGTTTGAACATGGAGATAGAAATACCAGATTCTTCCATGCCTAAAGTCCAAGGAAGAAGAAGCAAGATGCATATAAATGAAATAACCACAGATCAGGGGGTCACTTTAACTGGGAGTAATGACATTGGTTTTGCTGCAGCTGAACATTTCAGAACCCAATTTCAGGAAACTTCCCAGGCTCAATCCTTCTCCACGCTGGATCATATCCCAGTTATGATCACAGCAGAAGAAAATGCCCTGATGATTGACATCCCAGAAAAAGAGGAGGTTAAGCATGTGGTCATGAACCTAAATGCTGATGGAGCTGCTGGTCCTGATGGTTTTATAGGTATGTTTTTCCAAAAATGCTGGGACATAGTAGGAGATGATATTACCATGGCTGTTAAAATCTTTCTTCTGTGGAAATGAGTTACCTAGGTTTGTTACACATACTAACCTAGTACTTATCCCTAAGAAAGAACTTCCTAACTCTTTCCATGACCTTAGGCCCATCAGTCTTAGCAACTATATTAATAAGGTTGTGTCAAGGGTCCTTCATGAAAGAATTGTTGTAGTGCTTCCCAAGATCATTTCTCCTAATCAAGCTGGTTTTATAAAAGGCAGGAGTATTGTGGAGAATGTTCTACTGGCCCAGGAAATCATAAGGGACATAAATAGGAGAAAGAAACACATAAATGTGGTGGTGAAGTTAAATATGGCCAAAGCCTATGATAGAATGTCTTGGGTCTTTCTCACTAAGGTTCTGAGAAAATTTGGTTTTGCAGAATCTATCATTGATATGGTGTGGAGGTTGGTTTATAATAACTGGTACACTGTGCTAATAAATGGTCAATCTTTCGGTTTTTTTCAGTCAACTAGAGGATTAAAACAAGGGGACCCTCTATCTCCAACCCTGTTCATTATTGCTGCTTAAGTCCTTTCAAGGGCTCTCAACAACTTATATAATGATAGAGACTTCATAGGATACGGGCTGCCTAAATGGAGCCCACCTATTAATCATCTATCTTATGCAGATGACACCATTTTGTTCAACTCAGGAGAAAAGGGCTCGGTGCTTAAAATGATGAAAATACTTAAAGAGTATGAATCTGTTTCTGGGCAACTTATAAATAAGACAAAGAGTTTTTTCTATCTTCATGAGAAAACTCCTTTGATTTATTTTATAAGATTGATAAAGATCACTGGGATTAGACAAGGTGATTTCCCTCTTATCTACCTAGGCTGTCCTGTTTTTTATGGAAGGAAAAGAAGCGCTTTCTTTGAAGAACTTATAAGGAAGGTGTCTAGGAAAATTTTATCTTGGCAAAGTAGGTTTCTTTCATTTGGGGGAAAGTTGACATTGGTGAGACATGTTCTACAATCGATGCCAATATACCTTCTATCAGCAATGAATCCTACAATTACTGTTATCAAGAAAATTCATCAAACAATAGCTAAGTTCTTTGGGGTAACACTGGATGTGAGAAAAGAAGACATTGGGCAGCATGGAACACAATGTGTTATCCAATAGAGGAAGGAGGTCTGGGATTAAGATCCTTAGTTGATGTGAATAGAGCCATGATGGCGAAGCTTTGGTGGAAATTCAGAAGTTGATCGTAAATGAAAAGATTGTTTCCGTAGAAAGACGAAAGTCGTATTGGGACTTTATGGGCAACCTATATGGGCAATAAATACTGCAAGAAGTTCCACCCCCTGTTTGCCCCTAGTAGAGGAGGCTCCAATGTCTGGAAAAGTATGGTGGAGGTAAGGGATGAGATTGAGCCTTACATTTGGTGGCAACTTAAAGCTGGTACATCCAGCTTCTGGTTTGATAATTGGACCAGCCTTGGGGCTTTGTATTTTATTGTGGAAGAACAGGTTGAAGAAGAGGAATTTGAAGTGAGAAATCTAATTGAAAAGGGGCAGCGGCTGGAATCTGATGTGAGAAATCCGGTTTCAGATGAAATTGCTACACATATTCTCAAAGAAATAAAACCAGCCATCAATGATACAAATGACAAACCTTGGTGGACTGACAATTCACCAGGTTTATTCACTGTTAAATCAGCCTATCAAATCCTAAGGAGAAGAAATCAGGTGGTGGATTGGTTCTCAACTTTGTGGATGAATAGACTTCCATACAAAATAAATTTTTGTATATGGAGAGTCATGCACAAGAGAATATCAACTGATGATATATTGAGAGGAATGGGCATCCCTATTGTCTGTAAGTGTTTCTGCTGTGACACTGGCAGGATGGAAAGTCTAAACCATATTTTTCTAACAGCCCCACTAGCTCAAAAGCTATGGGGCATGTTTGTTCAATGTGCAGGTTTCAATCAAACAGGAATGATGGATTCCAGAAAGATCCAGGATTGGTGGGCATTTACTAAAACGTTGAGAGGCAAAAGGATCCTAAATGCTGTTCCAGCCATATTGATTTGGGAACTCTGGAAATATAGAAATTCAATTAGGCATGGAAAGCTGACTTCATTATATGTGATGCAAAAGAATTGCCTAATGACTATACGCTTGCTGATGAAATCCTCATATCCAGGCCTAAACATCCCTAATGGGTGGGTTGAATGTTTTGACCTCCTTCAAAAACTTAGGCCCAACCTACTGTGTAAAGTGATAAACTGGGTCAAGCCAACTGAGGGGTGGATCAAATGTAATACAGATGGCTCCAGCAAAGGGAACCCGGCATTAGTTCCTATGGTTTCTGTGTTCGGAATTGTAATGGGGACCTAGTATATGCAGAGGCCGCTAAGATTGGGATAACTACTTGTACGGTTGCAGAGGCTACAGCAGTTTGGAAGGCACTCAACATATGTCAAAGAATGGGATTCCACAACATCACAATGGAAATGGACTCACTGAGTCTGAGAAACATTCTCAACAAAGATTGGAGAATTCCATGGGAATTGACTCACATAATAGAAGAATGTATGCACATAATGGAAGACGTAAACATTCAGGTTGTGCATGTGTACAGAGAGGCCAATCAGCTAGCAGATTTCATGGCAAACTTAGCAATACATTCTGATGGCACACAGAAATTTCATACATTCAGCCAATTACCTTCACAAGCAAGAGGCATCTTAAACACAGACAAACACCAAATCCCCATATTGAGAATACGACCTGGGAGGGGGATAACTAGTACAGATGCATAGGACAATGTTTTGCAGAACAAATAACACACTTACAAGGAAATCAGCATATGCAGAGAACCACAAAAAGTATCAACATAAATCAGCATTAAACAGCAAAAGGACTCGGCGATAGCACTTGCATCAACGAGAGTACCTGAACAGAGATGCTGAGAACACCATTGTTCGACCAACACCACAATCACAGGAGACAGCAACTAGCTGAGAACGGAAGGCCCAATAGGGTGTTTCTCCTTCGTGGAAATCACGAGCCAAAGTATTGTACTTCTGTTTATGGTTTTCCAAAATTGTAAACAGAGAAGAAACCATAGAATCATGACAAACATTGGAAAAGGAGCTGAAGAACTGAAGAGGCAGAGCGTATATGATACGAAATCGTAGGGTTTCTAATGTCTCTACATCTACCTACCTAGCTATTTCTATTTCCGGATTGGACACAAACATTTCCTTTATTAATTAATAAATTTCATTCTCCTAAACAAATTTATAATTTTAATAGTTAACAGTTTTTTTGTTCGTCATCATCGCACAAAATGCGGACATATATAAATTTAATATAAAAGCAAAAAGGAACCAAACAAGGTTGGCAAATGTGGGCAGATCTAATGGAAAAAACACTTCGAATATCCAACCAGAAAGGCACTTTTTTTTTATCTACAGTCAGTGGAAAAGAAAAAGATCAAATAACCTTTTAATTTATATTGCCCCCCATTAAAGTCCTTTGACTACTTTTTCTTCCACAACTTAAATCAAAACTTTCAAACTTTGGACAATCAATGCTCAATTGTTTCTCTAGAAAGATACGTTATAATCTTACTTACATAATTTTATAGTAATAGTAGGTATTGATTTTTTTCTTTCCTAATAAATATCCAAAAACGTAGAGCTTTCACAGATAATGAATAAATAGTCCGTCCTCTGTCCCATTTTGTATAACTTACTTTCTTTTCAGTCGATTTCAAAAAAATGATATATTTTTATATTTAGTAACAATTTGACTTTAAAGTGTCTATTTTATCTTTGCTGATATGATATATAGTCATACAAATATTCATGACTTATTTTAGATCATAAATTTTTTCTTTTTTAAATTTCATATCATGTCAAAGTAACTCATATAAATTGGGATAGAAAGAGTACAAGATTATTATCTCAAACCATTTTAAATATCTTTTAGCCAAATCAATTTGATCCGAAAAATAAATATTACTTTAAAAATTCAAGGATACAATAATTACTTCTTTTCCATTTTTTATTTTTTATTTTTGATCGAACAAACACATTTTACTATATAGGCCAAGTATGTTACAAAGTCCTGTAAAGAGACTAAATACGGCCAATTTTCCAATATATCCTTCCTGATTTTTCCTTCTTGCAAATTTACTATACTTTATTGTCCCTATTTGTACAGCCTTCTATTCAGTTTTTGTCTTTACATTCTCGAACCAACTTGATGTTTTTTTATATTTTTTTTTCAATTTCATTACTTTTTGTGAAAATATGAATAGAACAGTTTCATTAAAATCTACTCTTCGTAAGTATAATACCCCGTACAATGAAAAGTTGGAATAAGGAAATGTTGCAAAAAAAATTTGATCACTGCTAGGTTCTACAAGAGTCAACTGCGGTCCATAGATGGGACCACGATCATGGACGGATTAGTGGACTTAGAAAATTTTGGAAAAAACTGTTGAAACTATGATATGAGTGCTCTTTACAAGTCATAGATAGGTCTATAAATTGTAGACTAGGCTTAATACGGTCAATGCAGGATGTAAAAAATGGAATTTTCTAAACTTGGACTACAAAGGAACAAGCCGAGCTCGTACATGAAACTACGGACGTGATATAAACTCGTGGATTAGATCCAAAAAATTTAAAAATTTGACTAAGTGTTTAAGAAAAGTACGAGGGGTGCCTACAGGCCGTAGAAGATAGATCATGCCCGTAGATGTGGCTGTGGTTTCTTTTTTGTAATAGAAGGAATTTTATAGATGATTAATAAGCATTTGTACAATGCTATTGCCCCAAAATATCCCTAGTGGCCAGATTATTAACTACAGGTACATTACTAGTGACACTATTTCTTATGGTATACAATGCATTATGTGCATAGAAAAAATAGTTTCGCCCTTGTCTGCTTCTAGCTTCTTCCAAACAAACATGGGGGAACTGTCCATTCAACAAAATCTTTTTCGTCCGTTAGGCGTGCTCCTTCCTTAGCTAGTATATCGGCCACCTAGTCTTTGATCTCATTGGCTATATGGCTAATCCTGGGTTCCCCTTCTATTGGAATATCTTCCTACATTCAGAAATAATGTTAGAATAGAGTTTGTGTCCATTATTCATGGCATCGATTGCCTCAGTGGGGTCCTGTTAATGCATAAGGCTAGTATTTTCTTTTAGGGCTAGTTTGAGTCCTAGTAGGAGGGCCATTAATTCAGAGCCTATGGCAAATGCTAGGATGACTTTCGCGGAGTATCCCATTATTCACTCTCCTTTGTAGTATATAATCCCTCCAGCTCCTCCAATACTAGTATCATGATGGTATGAGCCATCTATGTTGAGCTTAAAATCATGTTCAAGTGGTACCCATTTTCCATTGATTTCCCTACTTATTTGTCTCTAACATTGCTTCTCATATACCCTAGGTTGTCGTATTCTTGAGTTCTATTCAAAAGGAGCACGGTGAAAACATCCAGTGTTGTTCCATTGTGGTAGTTATTATTACGAGTCAACCGTATGTCCCGTATGTAGAACGAAAAAGTTGTATCCCAAATGGGGTAGTTGTGGGGGAATCCTTTCCCCTTGGTGCTTTTCAAAGCATAAAGCCAATTTCCATCTCCTGTAGACGATATTTGTCTGATTTGTTGTATAATACCTAGTTTTCCTATAATTAGGTTGCTTTAATGCATTATAATAGGATGTGTCTATCTGTTTCTAGTATAGATTGTGCAGGTTGGGCTTATGTTAATGCCTTTAGAGTGGAGGTCTTGACGTGTTGTTAGTCTACCGTGGTTATAGATCCATATGAAGTATGTTATCTTGTTGGGGCAGCTAAATTTCCAAATCCAGTTTTGAGTCTTTGGGGTGGATTGGTGTTTGGTTCTTCCCTTTTATATGTTGACAGATAGATGATGTACTGAATAGTCCACTTGTGTTTAGGGATCATGCGGGTTTGCGATCATAAAAATATGATTTTTGCCTAGGGACTACAAGAGGTAACCACGACCCTTCAAAGGGAAGAGATGTCATAGACATTGGTTCATGGTATTGGTCTTGTGACAAGGAACAATTTACCTTAATTTCTACGAACAGACTCTATGATCCATAAATGAATTTACGAACTGTAGATGGATCTCGCAAACTCTATTTGGCAGTTTTTAAGTAAGGAACTTTTAGTCATTTTCTACCCATCTAATTCATAAATTATGTTATTTTAGCCCTATGACTATCCATAATCATCCTTATACTATCCAAATCAACTCCATTCTTGCAAGTTCCATTGAAGACCCTAAGCTAGGGTTCCAAGATTTTCATTGAGATTCCAGATTTCTTTCATCAACTTCGCCTAAGGTATGTGGGTCTTCACCCATGGGTACCTTTCACCCATGGAGCCAAAGAAGGTATGTTTTTTGTTTTATGATTTCAACTCCAATTCCATGATTATTGATTTATATTGAGATTTCTTACTTAAGTATGCAAGACTTATGGTAAATTGTATGTTTCCTATGTATGTATGCAAGAATTATGGTAAATTGTATGTTTCCTATGTATTTATAATTGAATTCTATCTCATGTCATTAGGGTTCATAGATTTGATTACGGGTTCATCCTTTATGATTTTAAATTGATTCAATTTCACTTGATTATGCATGATTTACATTCAATTACATAATCTCAAGCTTATTTTTTGTGAATTCATATTTTACCCTAAAATTTACTGACAAGTTATGATTATATCAATTTTCAAATCTTCAACTATGTTTATGAAGTAAGGTGACCTAAGACCTAAATGGTAACTTAGGATCCCAAGCTACTCTTAGTTAAGATATGATTAGTGATGATAGAAGATCAACACCCATATTACTGTGTTTCATGAAAGTGAGCTATTCTATAAATATGGTTTTTATGAATTGGATTCGTGTACTTGAATTTCCCTTCCACTATGACAAGCTTATGGAGTATGAGCTATAATTTATGACATATAAGACTTATATTTGTGATATGTATTGTATGATTTAACTTAGCATCAAAAAAGACTTTGAGATGGGGTCTCAATATACAGGGTCCTTATATAAAGTCTCAAGTCTCATAACTATGTTGCCGCTATATGTTTATGTTTGACAATATGGTTTAACTAGTAGATCCATATATAGCACTATGATTTATGACACTCACTTGGTGCGGTAAAGTTCTCCCTTGACAAGTAGACTACATTTTCTCTAATATACGCATAGACATTTGAATTTCATGTTATAGCTCGCATGATTTTATTGTTATTTATGATTTTGTACCATATACGTATGGTACTTTATGACTTATTACATGATATTATTTACGACTTACTAGTGAATTTACCACTTACATGCTTACTTATGTTGTTACATATCATGCTCCTTATTTAGTCCTTGCACTTCAAGTCTTACACTACTTGCAGTGTCTACATATTTAGTACATTTAAATGTGCTAACACATACTTCTTTGCTTACATTATATTATAATGTAGGGATGCATTCAAATGCGCTAATACATACTTCTTTACTTACATTATATTATAATGTAGGGATGGACGATCATCTCCTCCTCATCTTTGTGGATAGATTTGGCTTGTATTTTAAAGACCACTAGTGAGTCCTCATGCTTTGGAGACAAACCATATTTATTCTAATTTCGTTGTTTTATTTGAGTTAGAGACTTTATACTATTTCTTGAGCTACTTTACTTTGAGGGTGAGCTAAGGAGATATCTTGGCCCCCACTTATCTTAGTTAGTATGTTTAGAGGCATTGTTGGACAACTTGTAAAGAGTCTATGATGTCTAGTTTCTTTCATTGATACTTTGTTTAGACCTCTTTATTTCATCTTCTGTATATTTAATTGTTTATATTCATTACCTATGAATGCTTTTAACATGCTAAGAAGCTTGATGTCATACCTAAGGCCAAGCTTGGGTCATAAAAAAATTGATATCAAAACACAAGATTTTGAAGAATCCTAGGGAGTCAAACATGCCACATCAAGCAGAGTATTATTCATCAATGTGACGTGTGCCACATTTATGAGGAGGAGGCTATGAGGGTATTTTAGGAATCTTCACTTCTTTCATGATCCATGTTGTGCCACATATTATACCTTAAGACTTATCCCTTTAATGATTGTCTTTGTGATTTGTATGGAATGCCTCCTACAAGAGCACCTATGTAATGAGGAGTCAATTCCAACGAGGACCAAGCTCCTTCGGTCCCTCAATCACCCTATGACCCTTTAGCGAAGCAAGGGAAAAAAATAAAGTTCTGGATCACTATAACTATGTTGGCTCAATAAATGACTAATCTAGCCAATCAAGGTATTGTTGCGCTTCACAATGTGCATACCTCGACATCTAGAGTGAGGGATTTACAGGAATGAACCCTTTCAAATTCTATAATTTAAAGGAGGACAAAAATCACCAGGAGTTCATTCATGAAGTGTATAAGGTTGTGGCTATAATAAGGTTGATATTGGAAGAAAAAGTAGAATTGACAAACTTCTAACTTGTCATGATCCAAACCTAGGGCCCAGGCGTGACACGGCGCAAGGAAAACCCGAAGGGACCCCAAACAAGCCTCTTAGAACATCATTACACATCCTTGGTCACGGAAGCAATAGACCAAGCATCAGAAGAAAATAAAGTGGGACAAACGGGGCTAAGGGAAAGAACTTTCATACCATAGACATCAAGAACAATAGAGTCAAGGCTCTTAACACAGATACATAACATGTCCTACCAACACCTCTAATACATAGATAAGAGCGGGGGCTGAGAAAAAGTAATTAGGCTCACCCTCATAGTCAAAATAGACAATAAAAAAGAATGTCTTAATATATAATAAGAGCAACATAGACTAAGGTCCCCGAAGTGGAGGACTCACCAACTAGATTGAGTCGTATCAAACTAGCCACATGGAGGAGGAAGATGATCAACTTGAGCACCGGTTCCTACATGGTGACATCATATAGGCATAGAGTATGCGTTAGTATGTTTGAATGTACTAAGTATGTAGGATACAATGCAACAAGAGTAAGGCATCATAATTAAAATGCATAACAATAGGCAATAGGCATAATATAACAATATGACATGTATGATCAATGCTTAAGTAAAATATACTCAAGTAAATCATGCTTATATAGGATATCATATGTGAAGAAGAGACCAAGCTAGCTATTCAAGGCAATAAACATAATATAACAATATGACATGTATGATCAATGCATAAGTAAAATATACTCAAGTAAATCATGCTCATATAGGATATCATATGTGTAGAAGAGACCAAGCTAAATTTCCAAAGTACAAACCCCTTGATAAGTAAGATGATGATAGCACCCATCACCCTACTGTGTGAGGTACAAACCCCTAAACAAGGCTAATGATGATAGCACCCATCACCCTAGTATGTGAGGCACAAACCCCTCATCAAGGTTAGTGATGATAGAACCAATCACCCTAGTGTGTAAGGTACAAACCCCTCATCAAGATTAGTGATGATAGCACCCATCACCCTAATGGTTGAGATATTAACCCCTCAACTAGGTTACCCAGATCGAGCATGGCCTAATCCAACACATTATATAGAATATATCATATACATAAGCTCATTACATCATCATATAGTCAATCATATCATATTTCATGCTTTGGACCTTCAACTCCTCAAGAAATCATATTCGGACAGTTTATCAAACACGTAGAAGATGTGTAATGCTAGTATAAAACCATGAAATATAGAGATAAAACCATGCAAGAAAATCCACTATAAAAACATCAATCAACACCTTCAAACACCCTCAAACAATATACATTAAAACCCCTTCTCAATTCTTACAATAGATCAAAGAGTTTTAGCTCAATACATAGCAAAACAGTCCAGTTTCACATAGCTTTGACTTAGTGTGCAGTGAATTTCATAATAATCAAGTCCTATTTGTAAATATACTTTAAATCATGCCATTTGAGTAAAGGAAGTCTTGGGTATCATGGGTGAAAGGAACCCATGAAAGAAACCCACATACCATAGCTTAGAGATAAACTTGGTGATGATTGGAGATGGAGACTTGAAGCTTGAACAAGAACCTTGAAAGAGAACCTTATCTTGGGATGAAGGTTTGGGACTTGAATTTGGGAGTGAAAATGTGGCTAAGTGTTTGAGTGAGCGTTGGGAAATGTTTTGGGTAATATGAGGTTGAAATTTCGCTACATATAGGTAAAAACAGGTTTGGGAACACTTAGGCCCAAGACTTAGAAGTCTTGGACCGAGTTAAAAAAGCAGACCACTTTTTGTACTATGGCACGTCGTTGGAATTGCTAATCTTTCGCTAGTAATTCAGTGTTAGTCTCTTTTCTCCCTAAATTTAACCCCCTGAAAAAGAATATGAATTTTGATTTTCGAAATCGCAAACAGATTTTAAGATATATAGAATTTAAAATTTTAGGCATTACAAGGCACATTTTTTAGCACTTTTTGGGGTCTTTTCAATATCTCCCCTTTGAAAACATTCGTTGCCGAATGTAAAAGAGATGTACATGATAAGAGTGATCATAAACAAATCAGCCTTAACAAGAATGCAATGTCACATTTAAAACACCATTTTTAAAATCTCAACATACATGTAAAATCATCATAACATGCCAACTTAAATATGAGTGCATATGAATGACGTAGGGGCTGAAACATAATACTTGAAATCATATAGGAGACTTAGAAACAGTACCTTAGGCTTTAGTGGAGTGAAAAAGATAAGGATACCTCTTTTGCATGTCCTCTTCATCCTCCCAAATAGCGCTTTCGATTTGTTAGTTCCTCCAGTGAAGTGGAAAAGATAAGCATACTGCTTTTGCATATCCGCTTCGACCTCCCAAGTAGTACTTTTGATTTGTTGGTTTCTCTAAAGGATCTTAACGGATGTCTCCTCCTTGTTCCTCAATCTCTTTACTTGCCTATCTAGGATCTGAACTAGAACCTCCTCATAAGTCAAGTTATCCTCAACAACACCTATAACATCAGGAGGCACAATAGCATTAGGATCACCAACACATTTTCTCAACATAGAGACATGGAACACCAGATGAAGCAAATTCATTTCACTGGGCAACGTCAATTCATAAGCTACCTTGCCAACCCTCTTCAAGACCTCATAAGGACCAACATATCTTAGACTCAACTTCCCATTTCTACCAAAACGG
>DF361832.1:20591-48314 GCA_000787875.1 Solanum virginianum
CGGATTTTCAAAACAGCAAACAAATTTTGAGATATATGGAATTTAAAATTTTTGACTTTTTGAGGCATATTTTTGGGTATTTTTTGGGGTCATTTAATTTGTAAGATTGCATGGGGTTCCTTTATCCATCATGTAACATCGTGGAGCTCAATTTACTTCATATTTTTGGTGGTCCTTCCAAAGGGGTCTTGGTACTAGAGTTAAGCCTATTATGGCCTTCCACCCTCAAACAAATGGCCAAGTCGAAAGGACCATCCAAAACCTTGAGAAAATTCTTAGAGCTTGTGTGTTGGAGCTTAAAAGTAGTTGGGATGATCATCTCCCATTAGTTCAGCTTGCCTACAACAATAGCTATAATTCTAGCATCAGTATGACTCCATTTAAGGCTCTTTATAGTAGACATTATAGATCACCAGTTTGTGATTTGAAATTGGTGAGGTGGCTATGATGGGACCAGATCTGGCTATGGAGGCCCTTGAGAAGGTCAAGATGATTAGAGAAAGGTTGAACATAGCCCAAAGCTATCAAAAGATTTATGATGATGTCAGGAGAAGGGTACTTGAATTCAAAGTTCATGATTAGGTCTATTTTAAGGTGTCACCCATGAAGGGTGTGTTCCATTTTGGTAAGAAGGGAAAATTGAGCCAGATATATATGGGCCCTTATAGGGTGATAGGAAGGATTGGTAAGGTGGCCTATGAGTTGGATTTGTCTAGAGAAATGGAAATGGTTCATCCGGTCTTTTATGTGTCTATGTCGAGGAAGTGTGTGGGTAATACAAATGCTATTGAGCCTCTTGATGTTGTGGGGGTAGTTGAAGACAACTTAACTTATGAAGAGGTTCTGATTCAGATTTTAGATAGGTGATTAAAGAGATTGAGGATTAAGGATGTGGCTTTCTTTAAATATGTAACTAAGACTACCTTTCTTTTATTTATGTTTTGACTATGAGGCTGAGCTCGGTTGTTTTTCGTGGCCCATGCACTTATCTATGTAGTAGAGTCCTTTGGAGGAATCAACAAGTCGAAAGTGCTACATGGGAGGCCAAAGCGGACATGAAACCAACTTAGAGCTCATTTCCTTACAGTCAAGTGGCTAAAAGTGATATCCTTACCTTTTTCACTCCACTCAAGCCTAAGGTATCACTTTAAGTCCTTTATGTGATTTCAAGTCTAAGTTCAACCCATGACATATGCATACATTCATGTTTAAATCGATAAGTTCATGATGATTTTACTCTTATGTCGCGATTTTTGAAATGATGTTTAAGAGCATTATTGCATCCTTATGTGGGCTAAAATTTGTCATATTTACATTTCTCTTATACATCTCTTTAACATTCGCGGACAAATATTCCCAAGGGGGAGATATTGTAATGACCCAAAGTGCTCAGAATTGTAATTTCCATATATTTCAAATTTTGTGTGTGATATCAAAATTTTAACTTCATATTCTTGTTTAGAGGGTTAAATTAAGTGGAAAATGGGTCTGGCCTTGATTTAAGAGCAAGCGATTAGCAATTTTGATTTTTCAAAAATGCAAATTCAATAAGGTTTGCGCGCCCCTGGTGCGACACGGCTAGGGTACACAGATGAAGAAATATTATCTTTGCGATAGGTCTGCAATGCAGACTTGTGTGTTTCTGCCCAGTTAATTTTTGTGCAGTCCAAGACTTTTGGGTCTTGGGCCTAAGTGTTCTCAAACGTAAAAATACCTATACTTAGCCATTTTTCACCCTCATATCATTCTAAACGTTCCCCAATTCTCATTTAAACACTTAGCCAATATTTCATCTCCTAAATTCAAGTCCCAAAACCCTCTCCGAAGCTAAGGATTTCCTCCTAATCTTCAAGTCTCCATCTTCAATCTTCATCAAGTTCATCTCCAAAGCTAAGGTACGTGGGTTTCCTTCATGGGCTCCTTTCACCCATGATGCCCAAGCTTCCTTTCTCCCTAAATTGCATGATTTAATGTTCATTTACAAATGGGTCTTAATTATTATGAAAATCACTGGTCACAATGTTGGGGTTAATGAAATTGAGATTGTTTTGCTATGTTCTGGGCTATGAATCTAAGATCTAATGTGAGACTTGATGAAAGGTTTTGATGTATATTGCTTGAGGGGGTTACCAAGTATTAGTGGGCTATTTTACTTCAAGTTTTCTTACATGATTTAACTCTTGAATTGCATGATTTTACACTAGCACGACACACCCTCTAAGTGTTTGATAAAATGTCTGATTATGTGTTCTTGAGGAATTGAAGGTCCAATGCATGTCTTATGAATTGAATGACTTAATGATGATGAAATGATGATGAAAAGGAATGTATGTATAGGATGATGAAAGGAGTGTATAAATATATGATATTATCTCTATAGTGTTAGGGATGACCAAGCAGCTCAAGGGGTTGTAGGCCCGGGTAATCTTTTTGAGGAGTTGGTACCTCAATCGCCTAGCTCAAGGGGTGGTAGGCCTGCGTAACCTTGTTGGGGTTTCGTACCCATCAACCTTGTTGAGGGGTTTTACACATCAACCTTGTTGGGGGGTTTGTACTCTATCAACCTTGCTGGGGGTTTGTACTCCATCAACCTTGTTTGGGGGTTTGTACTCCATCAACCTCACGAAAGGGTTTGTACCTCATGGGCCTATCCAAGGGGGTGGTAGGACTTGGATTGCACTAAGAATGGTCACTCCTTATACTTACTTTATGATCCTTATAAGCATGGTTTACTATGAGCGTCCTTCATGCATGCCATATTTCCATATGTACTCACTGCCTATACTTAAGCATTTTGATCATGCTACTATTCTTGTTGCATTGCATCCTACATACTTAGTAGATTCCAATGTACTAATGCATACTCTATGCCTACATGATGTCACCATGTAGGAATCGGTGTACCGCTTGATCATTCTCCTCCTCCGCATGGCTAGTACAATTGACTCTCAAGCTTGTGGTGAGTCCTCCATTTCGGGGATGTTGCTTATGATCTCTTGCTATGTAACTAAGACTACCTTTCTTTTATTTATGTTTTGACTATGAGGCTGAGCTCGGTTGTTTTTCGTGGCCCATGCACTTATCTATGTAGTAGAGGTTTGTTGGACATGTTATGTATCTGTGCTATAAGCCTTGACTCTCTTGTCTCTTAATGTTATGGTATGGAAGTTTACCCTTAGCCCCAATTTACTTGTTCATGTTTATCTCTCACTGTCATTTTAATTGCTTCCGGAACTAAGGATATGTAATGATATTCTATGATGTTTTTTTGGCGTTCCTTCTGGTTCCCATTCATCGGTCATGTCTAGGCCCTAGGCTTGGGTCGTGACAACATGTCCATCCACTCTTCTTCTCCAACTACATTAATTTTATAGATCTTTATGGGTATTTTATGAACTCTTGCATATGATGTTACTATTATGCATTCTATGATGGATTATTCTCATGCATCATCATGAAGTGAAATATCATGTGAAATTATGAAATTTAATGAGGGTTGAGGAAGTCTTAACTAGGATGTGAAATTATGAAATTTTATGAGGGTTGAGGAAGTTTTAACTAGGTCTTAGTTGGTAAGGTGGGTTACTTTTAATGATTTTAAAAGAGAGACTTTATTTACACTTCTCATGTCTTAAACCTTGGCGATTGCATGATTTGGGAATAAATGTATACCCACCAAGTTTTGACCAAAGATGTGTTCCAAACTTTCTACATAGGTATAGGTCTTAAGGTATGATACATGAGCTAATATTTTATAAATGTTCAACTATTTGAGTTTGTGCTGATCTATTTGAGTTTGTGTTACAAACTTGCTATGACTATAATCATGAAGTCAAGGTTTGTGTAAGATGAGTTTCATGTTCTCATGTCCATGTTTTTGAGAAGTACATATATGATGATGGTGGGTTGATTAAGAATGATTCAAACTAATGATTTTTCATGACCCAAGGGCATACATGTGACATGGAGAAAAGGGAACCCGAAGGGACCCCAAGCAAGTCTCTTAGCGCATCATTACATATCCTTAGTCGTGGAAGCAATAAAATAGCAACATAGAAGAAGAAATAGGGACATCATTCATATCATAGCAACAAGAGTCAAGAGATAGTCAAAGCTCATAGCATAATACATATTGTGTCCAACAACACCTTTAAACCTTATATACTTAGCGGGGGCTAAGACAAGCAATCGGGCTCACCCTCATAATAATTGCAATAGATAATCCAACATGCAAGACATAATCTAAACATAAGCTTAAGAAAAGATAGATATTGTCCCTGGACTTGAGTACTCACCATAAGCTAACTTGAATAATCCATCTAGCAAAAAGGAGAACCAATAGGAGCTCTGGTTCCTACATGGTGATATCATGTAGACATAGAGTATGCATTAGTATATTTGAATGTACTAAGTATGTAGGATATAATGCAATAAGAGATAGGCATCATAGGGAAAATGCATAATCATAAGCAATGAATAGAATACTAACAATATGACTTGTATGAATGATGCTTGAAGTAAAACCATGCTTATATAGAACATAATACGAGTATAAGGAGTGACCATTATAGTGCAATCCAAGGCCTGCCACCTCCTTGGAGAGGCATATAAGGTACGAACCCCTTCATGAGATTGATGGAGTACAAACCCCACAATAAGGTTGATAAGGTATAAGCCCCCCAACAAGGTTGATGTGTACGAACCCCCAATAAGGTTGCACCAGCCTTCCACCTCCCGAGCGAGGCAATCGAGGTGCAAACCCCTTAATAAGGTTACCTAGGCCTATAACATCCCGGATGAGGTTTGGTCATCCTCAACACTATTGAGATAATATCATATACATGCATTCCTCTCATCCTCATATAGTCATCATATATAAACTATCCTTTTATTATCATAAAGTCATTCAACTCATAAGACATACATTAGACCTTCAATAACTCAAGAAACCATAACCAGATATTTTATCAAACACTTGATGGGTGTGTAATGCTAGTGTAAAACCATGCAATTCAAGAGTGTTATCATGCTAGAAAATCCTATGTAAAACCATCAATAGACATTTGGTAACACCCTCAAGCAATATAAATCAGAACCCTTCATCTAATCTCACAATAGATCTTAGATTCATAGCCCAAAACATAGTAAAACAGTAACAAATTCATAAATCCCAACATAGTGTGGTGTGAATTTCATAATAAATTAGACCCAACAGTAAATCATTTTTAAATCCTGCAATTTTTAAGAAAATGAAGCTTGGGCATCATGGGTGAAAGGAACCCATGAAATAAACTCACATACCTTAGATCTTGGAGAATCCTTGAAGAATATGAGAGATGCAGACTTGAAGCTTGAATGAGAACCTTAGAATCTGGATGATTTTTGAGACTTGAAATTTGGATATGAAATTTTGTCTAAGTGTTTTAGAGAGTATTTGGGAATGTCTTAGATGATATGATGGTGAAATGAGGCTAAGTATAGGTATTTTTACGTGGAGGAAGGCTTTTGCCCAAGACCCAAAGGCCTTGGACCAGAAAAAAATCTGGGCAGCAAAATACAGGGAGGTGCGTCGCACCACTAATGCACCTAGACACTATTTTTTGACAAATTTGAAAAATCAAAATTGTGAATCATTCACTCTAAAATCTTGGTTAGAACCATTTCCCACTCAAATTGACCCCTAAACAAGAATATGAAGTCGAATTTTTAAAATAACCCATGGCTTTTGGGAATAACAAAATTACAATTTCGGTCACTTCCGAGGCACATTTTCGGGTACTTTTTTGGGTGGTTTCAATATCTCCCCCTTGGAAACATTCATCCCCGAATGTCAAAGAAACTTGCATGAGAAGAGTAATCATGAACAAATCAGCTCCAACAAGAATGTAACAATATATTTAAAATACCATTTTTAAAATCTCAACATAAGTGTCAAAAATTGCCATGAACTTGTTAACATAAACATGAATGCATGCAAATGAAATAGAGGCTGAAACATAAGACTTGATATCACAAAAAGGGACTTGACATATTATCATAAGCTTGAGTAGAATGAAAGAGGTACGGATATCGCTTTTCCATGCCCAATTCGATTCCCCGAGAGAAACTATCATCTTCACGACTCTTCCAAAGGGCCTAGACGAACACTACTTCCTTATCAATCAACATTTACTAATATCCACCCAACTTCTCCACTATACCTCCTCATAAGTCAACCTATCCTCCACATTGTCCACCACCTCAAGAGTCTTATAACACTTAAATCAGCTATACACCTCCTCAATCCTAGAAACATGAAGAACCGAATGAACCATATCCTTGTCCCAAGGCACTTCCCCTTCATATGCAACCTCACTAATCTTCCTCTACCCCCTTTGAAGACTCACAACCATTAACTCAATTCCCTCTTTACTGGGACAAACCACACTTTTTATGAGTAAAACCTTCAAATAGCCCCAATCCCCAACTTTAAATTCAAGATCCTTTCTCCCCTCATTGACATAGTACTTTTGATGACTTTGGGCCATTTTCAACCTTTCCTTTATCATCCTAACCTTCTCAACAGCCTCCATAACCAGATCTGGTACCAACATAGCCACTTCTCCAATTTCAAACCACCCAACTGGGGATCTGCAATGTCTACTATAAAGAGCCTCAAAAGGAGCCATACCGATGCTAGAATGATAGTAGAAGATAGTCATCCCAAATACCCTTAAGCTCCAACACATAAGCTCTAAGCATGTCCTTAAGGGTTTGAATGGTCCTTTTGCCTTGGCCATCCATTCGAGGGTGGACAGCCCTGCTAAGTTTGACATTTGTGCCAATACCCCTTTGGAAAGACTTCCAAATATGTGAAGTAAATTGCGCTCCATGATCTGATATGATGGATAAAGGAACCCCATGCAATCTTACAAAGTCATGAATGTATAACCTAGCATAAAAGCCCCATATGTGGTCTTAATGGGTAGAAAGTGAGTCAATTTTTTCATCCTATCAACCACAACCCAAATGGAACAAAACTCATCCTAGTCTTGGGCAACCTAACCACATAGTCCATATTAACCTCTTCCCACTTCCAAGTAGGAACCTCTATGTCTTGGGTTAGGCCACCTGACCTTTGATGTTCGGCTTTGACTTGTTGGCAACTATGGCAACCAGAAACAAATTTTGCAATGTCTCTCTTTATGCCTCCCCACCAATACACATCCTTCAAGTCTCTATACATTTGGTAGAACCAAGGTGAATAGGATAAGAAGAATTATGGGCCTCATCGAGTATCCTTTCTCTCAAGCCATCGACACAAGGCATATACAACCTACCTTGGTACCTAAGGTCACCATCTCCCCCTTGGGATAAAACCTCCATCATTCCCTCTTTCACTAAGCCCTTCAATTCTAATAAGGAGGAATCAAGATCTTGCTTTGCTTTTTACTGTATCAACCATTGAAAACTTAGAACCATTAACAACAACAACACCAACAACAACACTATTACCAATCCCTTCCAACCTAACTCCCAATCTAACCAACTGATGGAGCTCCCTAGCCATCTCCTTATTGCCACCACCAATATATGTTAGGCCACCCATAAGCACCCTACTTAGAGCACCGATCACATCCTTAGCCTTATTGGGGAAAATGATGCACACTTATATCATAGTCGTCAAGGAGTTCTAACCACCTTTTTGTTACCCTTTAACACACCTATCATATTTAGCAAAGAACATCTCATCCCCTAAGACTTGCAATACTACCCAAAATGGTTCATAAGCTGTAGATAATTCAATGCTCCACCCCTAGAGGTCACCACAAACATGCCAAGGTAGGATTTTAAGACCCTATTAATAAAATCCATAAACATAGCCAGTGCAGAAGTCAACCAAACAACTCCACCACTACTCAAATGTTCATTCCTAGTCCGAAAAGACACTTAGGGATATCACCTACCCTCATCCTCACTTGGAGAAAAATTTTGGCCAAAATCAATCTTGGAGAAGCGTCAAACCCATCATAGTTGACCAAATGGCTCATCCATCCTTAACCATCATATTACAACCTTACAGGCCCTACACTTATTAGAACCATGATATGCAAGTAGCCAAACCAACCCTAGGCCTCCAACCCAAACTAATTCCTTGAAGCATCATAATACTCAACAACACCCTTCCAATCCTCCTTGTAGAGCCAAGATAGAAGTGGACATAAGCTTAATCTTCTAGGTTTTAGAAACTCTATTCACATTTATCAACCCACTCAAATAAGCATTACTTGGGGTTGACTAAACCATATGAGACACAATAGAAAAAAATCTATTCACAACCTCCTATAATAACCCGCTAAGCCCAAGAAGCTCCTAATATGTAATGGATTCTAAGGTGTAGGCCAATCTCTAATCATCTTTGTTTTACCAGGGTCCACCCTAATACTATCACCCGGTATCATAAGACCTAGGAAGACAACCTCTTGCAACCAAACTCAGATTCCTCCTACTTAGTATACAACTTCCTCCCATAAACCTTGTAATACTACCCTCAAATGACTCATATGCACCCCTCACTTCTGGAGGCAAACCAACCTATCATCACCAAAGCCATCATAAACATAATAAGGTAGGGTCTAATATTTATGAGACTTATAGACATAATTGATGCACTAGTGAAACCAAAAGATACTACCCCAAATCCACAATATTGAAAAGGACATTCAAGACTTCATCTACCACCCAAAATAATTTGAATGGAAATAACTTAGGTTCAACATCCCTAACCTCCACAAGAATGCAACCCCTTAGAGATCAAGTATACCATAGTATAAGAAATGGACTGTCACGCCCAAAGTCCCGTTAAGGTGGACTGCACCCATTGCCGATAAGGCTCGGGAGAACCAACTTGTGTCTATGCACTTTTTATATATAGTAAAAGGGATTTCTACATTCAACATGCCTTTAAGAAAGTAGACAGTAATAACAAGCCAAGGAAATATATATGACTAGGTTGTTAGGGCCACGTTGTATAAAGTAGGAGACATGACCACACTTTTATTTACATAGTCTACAAAGCCTCTAGATAAGGATAAGTATCTGATAAGGGTCGGGATAGGCGCCAACTTGACTAACTATACAATACAAAAATATAAACTCTAGACACATAATGCTCCGAAGCAATCTAGAGCTTGGTAATAGCAGCTGGATATCTTGTACTCCTACTGGGGAGATCTACTAGCATCTGTACCTGCAGCATGAAATACAGGTCCCCGGTAAGGGACGTCAGTATGAGATAATGTACTGAATATGTAAGGCAGAAAAATATTGTATATGAAGTAACAACTCAAATGAAACTATGCACTAGTGTAGGATAAGAGACCACCTTTAGTTATATTGCAGGATCATGTACTTTATATTCTTTTTATCACTTTATTTTACTATATAATCTAAATATATGTAAGGCAGAAAATACTGTATATAAAGTAACAACTCAAATAAAACTATGCACTAGTATAAGATAAGAGACCACCTATAGTTATACTATGGGATCCTGTACTTTATGTTCTTTTTATTACTTTACCTTTGCTGTATAGGCTAGGCTTTTCCTTTAACCCCTTGGGCTACCCCCGTGATAGGATCGACCATGGCTAGGTGATTGTTCTACCCCTCGAGTTACCACCCATCAATAAGCAATATACTTTACCTTTCAATTACCTTTGAGATGATTCTTTTGGTGGTCACAATATTGGAGCTGTAGGGCTGTATATGTAGCATGTGACATCTAGATAATCACAGAAGACAATAGGACAATGAAAAGAGAATGTTACAAAAATAATGAAATGCGTATAAGATGAAGCAACTTGTGAACTTTATTTAGCAACAAGAACCTATGTAACTTGGTATCCATGTATGTATGTAGATTTGAAGGTGACTATGTATATGAGAATATGAATATGTGAAAGAGTAGAGACATGGTTAATAGTTGTGTCGAAGTTGGTAAGTGCCTTTATGTGCCAAGGAAGAATCTAGATTTCATGCCTAGTAATACGAAATCAGGTAGTCTTACATATCTCGCTGTACGACCTCGCTATTACCTCAAGATAACCTTCCCTTCCTCCAAATATATATCTATAACATAGTATGTGATAAAACTAGCATTAGAAACCAATGGAAACATCTTGGTAGCCCAATCTAATAAAAAAATAACATACGGGCAACACATGGATAATTATAAATCGGAGCATCTTCTTTCTACCTTTCCGCCCCTAATCGTATTTTCTAATACATATTCTCATATACATATCATTTGCAGCCTATTTTAGTGCCTAACAGTCTTACAATAGCCCACAAAGTACAACACATAACAATTCTACACAACATACAAATGGACGGCATAACATTACATCCCTTTTCTACGTTTTGACGTTGACAATTCCAAACCTGTTTAAACTTTACCCAAATTGTCCTCAACACATCTATACATAGAAATAGCCTTAACACCATCTCAGAACAGTACAAATCATTCATGAAGGATGTGAGGCAATAGCCTTCCATCCATCAGCCCACAAGTTCCAATCAAAATCACATTTAAAATAGCACAATAAAACTCATTTTTAAATAAAACAAAATTGGGGTAGCAAACTTAGATTAATATCTATTACTTAAACGATGTTAAGTACATCAACTTCTCTTCATAATACAGCCCATAAACAATAGAGAAGTCACTAAAAAAAAGGTAAGTGTGCAGCAACTTTCTAAACACATGTTGTTCGACCTTTGTTCACAAGCATAACTAGCATTTATTTCTTGTTTGTCATGGGATATGTATAACAAATACATGGATATTTTCCACTTACCTTAGCCTTCAAGATTCAATGTTCCTTCAAGAACCCTAGAGGGTCATATTGACTACCTTGTGAAGTGAAGTAAAGAGAAAAAAGAGTCTTTAGGAAAGCTGAAAATTATTCCAAAGTGAAATGACTTAAGGGGCTATTTTTTAGCCCTTTTAAAGGGTAACTTTGGCCGACTTTCTCTTGAGATTTTGACCACACAATAGAACATATTAATAAGCTAGTGATGTAGTAACTTAGACCTCGAACTTGGATCTAAATGGGTCTCAAAGTTTATGGGCCTTGGCTGCCCATTTTACTAATTCCTCTTTACTTAGTTTGGGCCCAATTAGTCAAGTGGGTTGTGATGTACTTGGGCCCTTTTATTTTTCATATTGGGTTGTAAGTATTGTTCATTTATGATGGTAAAAGATGGGCTAAAGTTACACCCTTAGCACGGACTTTATCCATAATTGGACTTGGATAGATTTTTCATTTATGATGGTAAAAGATGGGCTAAAGTTACACCCTTAGCACGGCCTTTATCCATAATTGGACTTGGATAGATTTGACATCGGGCCTCGTCTCCATCTAGCTAGCAAGTTTAAGCTAAGCAAGTAGGTGACTCACCTGCTGGCTTCCTAAGTCCTGCAAGCACCTCAATTCTCTCTTTGTATCATGTTTCATTTGCATAGTACTAGTATTATAAGATGTGGGGTGTTACATAGACCTACCTCTTTGTAACCACTTTACAAGCCCCCACTTAAAGACGAATTTAATAGGGAATCAGAATTTAACTCTACGGACCTTACATTCAATGTGGACACAACACCAATGCACCTAATCCATACCCATCATAGCAACAAAATCCACCATACTAAACCCAATAAGTCACAAGGCATGACCGAATGCAATATAAACATGGAACAACACATATGAACCTTCAAACAACAATAGGCCTACCAATAAGATAGACACCAAAGAGTGTTCAGAACACACATAAAATCCACTAGCAACCAAAAGAACAATGAAAGAGATAGTGGCACCCAGGCCCATCAATGCAAACACATCAAAGCCAAAGGAAATTTCAACATATAGGTAGCAACATCGAGTACCTCATCCTCTCCTTTAGCCTCTTGATCAATATTACCACCTTCAGCCTTGTCTTGTGCATAAGGGCAATTCAGAATTTTGTGGCCCATCTCACCATACCCAATGTATGCATCCGTGTTCCTCAAACATATACCACCATGTTTCCTTGCCCCCTTTAGGCATCTAGAATGAATAACCCCATCATCGCCTCCTTTACTCTTATTACATTTACTAGGGCATTCCCTTACCTTATGACCCAACTGTCCACAACCATAACAAGCATTGATGCCTCTCAAGCATGGGCCATTATGGCACCTACCATATTTTGGGCACCTAGTATAAGACACCACACCACCTCTACCTTTGGGACTTTGGAACATTCCTTCAGTACAGGCCCTCTTAGCCTCACTACCTCTTCTCTTGCCATTTGAAGTCTCAGGAACATTCACTTGTTGTTTGAAGTGAGTTACCTCTTTTTTCGCTGCTTTGCCCACTTCTCATAGAGCATTGTGAATCTTCGTATTAATTACATCAACGTCCTGAGTAGCTTGAGACATATCCTAAAATATAACAATTAGGGATTAGCAATAAAGCCTAGAGGACTTAACTCTATCGCATGACACAGATCATCAAGAAGAGAAACATTTCCTACAACACCTCATAGCCTCTCTTTCATAGTCGTGGCAACTTCATAACCATGAATAGGACTCTAATCTACGTGGTTTGTTGGACTCTAAGGATCTAATAACCTAGTGCTCTGATATAAAGTTTGTCACGACCCAAGCCTAGGGCCTAGACGTGACACGATGCAAGGAGAACCCAAAGGGACCCCAAGCAAGTTCTTAGCACATCATTACACATCCTTGGTCGCGGAACCATTAAAATAGCAAATAGAAGTAGAAATAGGGATAACCGGGGCTAAAGGACACCATTCATATCATAACAACAAGAGTCAAGAGAGTCAAAGCTCATAGTACAATACATATAGTATCCAAAAATACCTCTAAACCTTAGATACTTAGCGATGGCCAAGACAAGCAACTGAGCTTACCCTTATAATAATGACAATAGGTAATCCATAACTTTAATAATCCATTTAGCCATGAGGAGAATCAATAGGAGCTCTGGTTCCTACATGGTAATATCATGTAGGGATATGGTATGCATTAGTACATTTGAATATACTAAGCATGTAGGGTGCAATGCAACAAGAGATAGGCATCATAGGCAAAATGAATAATCATAAGCAATTAATAGCATACTAATAATATGACATGTATGAATGATACTTGAAGTAAAATCATGCTTATAAAGAACATAATACGAGTGTAACGAGTGACCATTATAGTACAATCCAAGGCCTACCTCCTGGGCCTACAACCTCCCGGATGAGGCTTAGTCATGCCCAATACTATTGAGATAATATCATATATACACATTCCTCTCATCCTGATATAGTTATCATATATAAACCTTCCTTCCATCATTATAAAGACATTCAACTCATAAGTTATATGTTGGACCTTCAATTCATCACGAAATCATAACCAAAAATTTTATCAAACACTTGACGGGTGTGTAATGATAGTGTAAAATCATATAATTCAATAAAGTTATAATGCTAGAAAATCCAATTTAAAAACATCAATAGACATTTGGTAACACCCTCAAGCAATATACATAAAAACACTTCATCAAATGTCACAATAAATCTTAGATTCATAGCCTAAAACACAGTAAACAGTCATAATTTCATAAATCCCAACATAGTGTGCAATGAATTTCCTAATAAATAAAACCCATGAGTAAATAAACTTTAAATCATGCAATTATTGTGAAAAGAAAGCTTGGGCATCATGGGTGAAAGAAACCCACATACCTTAGCTCTTAGAGAATCCTTGAAGAAGATTGGAGACGGATACTTGAAGCTTGAATGAGAAACTTAGAATTCAGATAAGTTTTTGAGATTTGAAATTTGGAGATGAAATATTGTGTAAGTGTTTGAGAGAGTATTTGAGAATGTCTTGGATGATATGAGGGTGAAATGAGGCTAAGTATAGGTATTTTACATGTGGAAAGGCTTAGACCCAAGACTCAAAGGCCTTCGACCGAATAAAAAAATTGGGCAGCAAAATACACTAAGGTGTGTCACGCCACTGACGCGTCTGGACATTATTTTTTGACAAACATAGAAAATCAAAATTGTGAATCATTTGCTCTAAAATCGGGGTTAAATCTATTTCCCACTCAATTTGACCCCTTGAACAAGATTATGATCAGATTTTTGAAATAATGCACTAATTTTGAGATATAAGGAAATTACGATTCTGATCACTTTTGAGGCACATTTTCGGGCATATTTTGGGGTCATTTCATGATTTCTCACTATGTCTCTTCAAATATGATCTCTAAATAATGTGGCTTTTACTACAATGATGATGGGTTGAATTGAATGACATTAAAATAAATTGAACTTACTCCTCTCATGTTGTATACTCTTGAATTGCATGATTTTAAGCTTATATGTATATTACCCACCATATTTTGACTAAAGTATTTGACTATATCCTATGTTTGATGAAAGTCTTATTGTAAGACATGTCAATTATAAATATTGTATATATTGAAGGGCTATTATGCGCGCTCGTGAGAATGTTTTCGATGCTGTAAATAATGTGAAGCCCTTTTATTTTAATATTATAATGTAATGGTTTGATAAGCTACTCTTATTATACTACCATGAATTATGAAGCTTTGTATAATATGGCTATTTATATAAATTTAGTATTAATGAAGATTGCTAACCAAGCAATGAGAGAACCTTGGTTGGTAGCCATTGTCCCTTAACTATGTGCCACCATAGGACATTTTGCAACTCCTACCGAAAAGATTATATCATAAGGTAAGGACATCTCTTAACTCCTACCGAAAAGATTGTATCGTAAGGTAAAGACATCTCTCAACTCCTACCAAAAAGATTGTATCATAAGGTAAAGACATCTCTTAAACTCCTATCGAAAAGATTGTATCATAAGTTAAGGACATCTCTTTAACTCCTACCAAAAAGATTGTATCATAATGTAAGCACATATCTTAAATACTACCAAACAGATTGTATCATAAGGTAAGGACACCTTATATTACCTATCAAAAATTTCATGTCGTAAGGTAGGAATATTTGTAATACTCTCCAAAAAGGTTATATGGTAAGGTGAGTGGATGGTCTTTCTTAGCAAAGTAGACCACTCATTTATTTGGTGCGGAATGAATATCGATATTCGAAGTAGTAGCTCGCTTTGTTTTATTTTTTGGTTATGGTCCTTTCCCATTTATGTATGATATGTTTTGTGATTTAGCAATCTCATGTATGTTTCGACTAAGGCATTGAGCATTTATTTTATGTTCAGCTTATATCCGTTGATTATGATTATGCATATTGCTCAATTATGTCTTATATTCCTTGTTGCATTTTTACCCCACATACTTAGTACATTCAAATCTACTATGCATACTTTTGGCCTGCATGATCTAGCAATGTAGGAACCGAAGCTCCTTTCTATCCTCCTCCTCCATGCAGTTAGTCAGTTCGGGTGAAGCATTTCTATTGGTGAGTCCTCCACTTCCAGGAATGACAAACATTCACTCTTATGCTATTACTTAGACTTATCTATTTTTTAATACTATCTTTGAGGGTGAGCCTGGGAGATGTCTTGGCCTCCATTCCATTTGTATTTAGAGGTGTTGTTGGATACATGAGTTGTATGTTATGAGCTCAGCTCTCTTCATATCTATGTATTGTTAGAGTTTTCCCTTAGTCCCTTATCCCCTTTTTGTGGTGAATGCTTGTTATGTTGACAAACTGGAAGTCCCAAGTTCCTAAATACCCCATAGCGTGAGTCATACTTACCCGTACCTTAGAATTATTAGCTATGTGATTCAAGTTATCCTATTCCCTACAATATCCCCATAGCATAAGACCAAAGCCCCATTTCCCTTAGAAATTATATGCTACATGTTTATTGCTCTTTTATGCTTACATAAAACCAAGGATGTGCTATGCATGTTTGAGATCCCTTCGGGTTCCCATTCGTTATGTCACGTCTAGGCCCTAGGCTTGGGTGTGATACCAGCTTATTGCTATTTAAGTCCTAAACTACGTCATATAGGCTCTCTTAACTACCCTAACTGACCTAGCCCTTATAAGTCCTATTCCTAATTCACTCAGAGTCATTCACACTCAAAGTTCTCCCAAAAGCTCTTAATATTTCTCTCTCTAAGTCAATGATTTCATTGAAGCTGGTGATTGAAAGTTTGACCAAGCTTCTCCAAAATTTTCTCTCAAATTCTAAGGATTCTCACTTGAGGTATGTAGAGCTTTAATCATGGATTAGTTTCATCCATGAAGTCCACTCCTAAATCCTATTTTACCAAAAATTTCATGATGATTTTCCATGGGATTTTCCACTGGTAACCACATCACAATAATAAAGAAGGATATCTAGTATTACATCACATATAACTCGTGAAAATATTCGATATTCTTTTTAAAATAGCATATCTAGGGATGATAAAAACATCAACTTTGTTAAGCATATGCTTGTCCCAACACATACACCAGACAGAGAAAAATATATAATTTTTTTCAAAGCTTATTTGAAAAGCAAGTACTAAAGCTTAAAGTCTCACTTACCTTATTAATGACAAGTTCTACAACCTTGCATGCGTAGAACACCCACCAAAACAACCCTTTCTTGCCTAAATCTATGAAAAAATATTGATTATCGATATCAATTATATTGGCCAAACTCAAGTCTCAATATCCCTAGTCTTTATGTTTAAGGTTAAACCCTAATACACAATACCTTAGGCTATAAATTAAAAGTGAAGGTATTCCTAATCTCATTATTACAACTTAATTGGTGAAAATTCTGGTAAATTTGTTTTCAAATTACAAGAGCACACAACAAGAAGAAAATATCAGCACTTTATCACCCAAAATGGTGGTTCAAAGACCGAGTTAATTTTGTATGAATTTCTCTGAGTTCTACTAAAAGAAGGGAGCAAATCTACGCAGATTTATGTTCTGCTGAAGCGCAATAGAACCAAGAAAAAAAAGGGTCTTCTTTCATGCAGAAAAAAGTCTTTTATCATTTTTTCCTCTTTTTATCTCTATTTTTGGTTTCTACTGCTGATAGATTAAAATAAAAGGGTTGGGCAACTCTTTGGTTTTTTTCCATACGAATTATTAATAGTTAAAATTACTAATTAACCCTTCATTAAAAATATAAGGGTTATTACATTCTCACCAATTTAAAATAATGGTCGTCCTTAAATAAGTATAAAATCATACCTGAAGTGTCAAATAAGTGAGGATTTCTCTCTCGCATGTCTGCCTCGGACTCCCAAGTAGCCTCTTTGGTTGGATGGTTATGCCATAACACTTTCACTGAAACTATCTTCTTCGACCTCAGTTACCTCACTTGCCTATCTAGAATAGATATCAGACCTTCCTTATATGATAAATTCTCATCAAACTCCACATCTTTTTGATTAATCTTATGGCTATTATCACGAACATACCATCAAAGCATGGACATGTGAAATACAGGATGTACAGAGGACAATATCAGAGTAAAGCAAGTCGGTATGCCACCAATCCAATCTGATCTAAAATCTTTAAGGACCAATATATCTAGGATCTAGCTTACCTTTCCAACCAAATCTCATAACTCCCTTCATAGGAGAAACTTTCAAAAAGATATTTTTGCCCTACATGAACTCCATATCACAGACTTTCTTATCTGCATAGGATTTCTGTCTACTTTGTATTATCCAAAGCTGTTCTCGTATCACTGCAATTTTCTCTAAGGCTTGCTTAACAAAATTTGGACCTGGTAGTAGTTCTTTTCCAAGTTCAAACCATCCAATTAGTGATCGACACGTGCAACCATATAGAGCCTCATATGGTGCCATCTGAATACTCGAGTGGTAGCTATTATTATAACCAAACTCCGCTAATGGTAAGTGATCCTTCCACTGTCCACCGAAATTGATCACACAAGCTCTAAGCATGTCCTCCAAGATCTGAATAACCTGCTCTGACTGTTCATCAGTTTAGGGATGAAAAGTTGTACTCAACCTAACTTATGATCCCAACGATCTCTGAAAAGACTTCCAAACCTCAGCAGTGAATGGTGCACCTCGATCTGATATTATTGTAATAGGCACTCCATGAAGGTAAACTATCTCTTGGAGGTAAATTTGTACAAACTTCTTTGTGGTATAAGAAACCTGAATGTTATGAAATGGGCAGACTTTTTGTGAGTCCATCCACAATCACCCAAACTGAGTCTTGCTTCATGAAAGCATTCAGCAGCTCGATAACAAAGTCCATAGTAATCCTTTCCCACTTCTACTCTAGGATAATCAAGTTTTGTATTACTCCATTGGGTTTTTGATGTTCATATTTAAGCTATTGGAAATTCGAACAACTAGTCACATACTTCAAAATATCAGACTTCATACCTTTCCACAAGTACAAACCACACAGGTCTTGATATATCTTCGAAGCACTTGGATAGATAGAGTATCGCGAGTTGTGAGCCTCTTCAAGTATTAGTCATTTTACCTTACCTACCATAGGTATACACAATATACCATGTCGACGAAAAATGCCCTCGCCATCAATTGAGAACGACTTCAAGCCTCCACTCTACATTTGATCTCATAATCTAGCAAATTGAGGATCATCATATTGGTAAGCCTTGGCTTCTCTAATTAAGGGTGATTGCACTACCATACCTACAAGAAACCTATAAGGAAATGTATGATCAATTCAAACTCCCTGATTGGCTAAAGACTGAATATCCCTAGCCATAGGTTGATTTTCAACAGCAATCCATGCTAAGCTGCATATAGACATTCTACTCACAGCATCTGCCACCATATTCACCTTTATTAGATGATACAAGATACTATGATCATAATCTTTAAGTAGCTCCAACCATCATTATTGCCTCAAATTCAAATCTCTTTGCTTGAATATGCATTGCAAACTTTTGTAATCAGTATAGACTTCACATAGCTCACCATAAAGATAGTAACACCAAATTTTGAGTGTAAATATAATGGTGGCCAACTTTAAGTCATGTGTCAGATAGTTCTTCTCATAAATCTTTAGTTGTTGAGAAGCATATGCCACCACTTTAGTATTTAGCATCAAGACACCACCTAATTCGACTATAGATGCATCATAATAAATAGTGAAACCACCCTCTATCGTGGGTAAGGTCAAAATAGGAGTTGTAGTCAATACAGTCTTTAATTTCTGGAAACTCTCTTCGCATTTATCTAACCACTGAAAAAGTCACACCTTTTTGAGTTAAACGTGTCAATGGAGTAGCTATCTTTGAAAAACCCTCCACAAAGCATCTGTAAAATATCAAGATAGCCCCAAGAAACTGCATATCTCTTAAGGAGTATTAGGTCATGAACAATCTCGAATAGCTTCTACCTTTCTTGGATTGACTTGAATCCCATCTCCTGACACCATGGGTCCTGAAATGGAAATTGTCCCCAACCAAAACTCACATTTTTAGAACTTAGAATAAAACTTTTGTTGTCTAAGTTTCTGCAATACAACTCTGAAATGATGTTCATACTTAGTCTTATCAAGAGAGTAGACCAAAATATCATCAGTGAATACAATCCCAAACTGGTCTAAGTATAGCTTAAATACCCTGTTGATGAGGTCCATAAATATTGCAGGTGCATTAATCAATCCAAAAGACATCACCAAAAATTTAAAGTGGCTATACCTGGTTTGAAAGGCTATTTTTGACATATCTTCAGTCTTTATTCTCAGCTGATGATAACCTGATCTTAAATCAATTTTGGAAAAGTGAGTCTACAACTGATTGAATAGATCATCAATATAAGGCAACAAATATTTATTCTCGATTGTTGCTTTATTCAACTGCTAGTAGTCGATGCACATTCTCGTCATGCCATCTTTCTTTTTCATAAATAACACTAGGCACCCCCAGGTGATATGTTAGGCCTGGTGAACTCCTTATCAAGTTACTCTTGGAGTTGGACCATCAATTCTCTCAACGCAGCTGGAGCAATATGATATGGAGAAATAGAGATAGGTTGAGTGTCTGGCTATAAATCAATGCTGAACTCAACTTCTCTCATCAGATGTAGCCCAAGTAAGTCTTTTGGAAATACATCAATGAATTCTCGAACAACTAGTACACTATCGATAGTAACATCCTCCACTCAAGTATCATAGATAGTAGCAATAAAGCCAAAGCACCTATGATTAATCATTCGACGTACCTTTACATAAGATATTATCTTTCCCAATGTCAGGAGTCATACCTTTCCATCTAAATATGGTTCTCTAGGGAAATTAAAATATACAAGCTTAGTAGAATAATCAACCAAAGCATAACACGGTACCTTTCCAACCCAACATGGTACTATGATCATAATCTTTAAGTAGCTCCAACCACCATAGCTCCAACTATGAGGTATGTGGGTTTCAACCATTGAGTGTTTTCAACTATAGTGCCCAACCTTCCTTTTTACATAAACTATATTTTTCTAAGTTGATTTACTTATAGGTCTTACTTATTATGAATTTGACTATGAACTATGTTAGGGTTTCATAAAAGTGTGACTGTATAAGCATGTTTTGAACTATAAATCTATGATCTATTTTGAGATTTGATCAAGGGTTTCAATGTATATTTCATAAGGGTATTACCATGTTTTGGTTGGTTGATTTACTTCAACATTTCTTGCATGATTTCACTCTTGAATTGCATGGTTTTATAATAGCATTACACATCCTCTAAGTGTTTGACAAAATGTACAGTTAAGGTATCTTGAGTTGTTAAAGCCTAATGCATGGTATATGAGCTAAGTAACTTTACGATGATGAAAGCAATGTATATACGAGTTGTTACCATGGAAGGTTTCTATAGTGTTGCAAGTTGACCATACCAAAGATGATGAGTATCTACTTCATCCACCTTGTCGGGTGGTGGCAATCCTGTACCACTAAAGATAAAGGGTATGTACCTCATCCATATTGTTGGGTGGTGGCAATCCCTTACTACTAAAGGGTATGTACCTCATCCACATTGTTGGGTGGTGGCAATCCCTTACTACCAAAGATGAGCGGTATGTACTACATCCACCTTGTCGGGTGGTAGCAATCCCATACTACCAAAGATGAGGGGTATGTACCTCATCCACCTTCGAAGTGGGTGGCATGCCTTGGATTCCATGTGCTAAGTTGCTTGGTCTATGATAATGGTCTCTTACTATACATGTAATATATTCTATATAATCATGTTTACTTCAGGTATCATTCATTCATGCCATATTGCTATATGCTCATCCATTGCCTAATTATACATTTCGATTATGTTGCATATCCCTTGTTGCATTGCATCCTACATACTTAGTACATTCAAATATACTAATGCATACTCTATGCCTACATGATGTTACCATGTAGGAACAACCTACATACTTAGTACCTTCAAATATACTAATGCATACTCTATGCCTACATGATGTTACCATGTAGGAACTAGAGCTCCACTTGATCACCTTCCTCCACATGGCTAGTACTATCTCTTTAAGAATGTTTGGTGAGTCCTCAACTCCGAGGATGATATATTTTGTTCTTATGTATGTATAAGACTCTCTTTATCTTATTGTATGCTTTTGACTATGAGGGTGAGCCCAGAAAGTAGTCTTGGCCCCCACCCAATTTTAAGTTTAATGGTGTCTTTGGACAAGTTATGTAATGATGCTATGAGCTTTGACTGTCTTGACTCTTGTATGTTTTAAAGCTAAGAAAGACTCCCTTATCCCCTTTGCCCTTATTTATATTCTCTTATTGTTGTTTACTTGCTTCCATAATCAAGGATGTGTAATGATATGTTAAGAGGCTTGTTTGGAGTCCCTTAAGGTTCCTCATTCACCATGTCAGGTCTAGGCCCGAGGCTTGGGTCGCGATAAACTTGGTATCAGAGCACTACGATATTAATGGTCCTCAGAATCCAACACACCACATTGATTAGAGTCTTGTTTATGGTTGTGAAGTGCACCAAAACTTTGAGCAAAAGACTATGAGGCATTTTAGGAAATGTTTCCCTTTTTCTTACTCTATGTTGTGCTATAGAAGTTAAGGTAAGGTATTCCCCTAATGAATGTTTTTTACTATGCTAGATCATGCCTATTCCAAGAGGAAGAAGAGCCTGCACTCCCAAAGAACAACCAGCTCATGAATAGTTTTGGGATGATATTGCCATGCTAGCTCAAGCCATGACCGATCAAATCAACCAAGAGGCCCAACCCCCTCATACTCCTACTCTAGCATCTAGGGTAAGGGATTTCATATGGATGAACCCATCGGAGTTCAATAGGTCTAAAGTGGATGAAGATCCTCAAGAATTTAATGATGAAGAGTACAAAGTGTTATCTATCATGGGTGTTAGATCAGAGGAAAAGGCAGAGTTAGCAGCTTACCAAGTCAAGGGGGCGGCCCAAATATGGTATACTCAATCGAAAGAGTAGAAGAGGATCAACTTTGTGATTCTTTAGAAAGAGTTTAAGATGGCTTTCCTCAATCGGTTTTTCCCTCTTGAGCTTAGGGAAACCAAAATGATAGAGTTCATGAATTTGAAGCAAGGATCTATGAGTGTGAGGAAGTATGCCCACAAGTTTAATCAACTCTCAGAATATGCTCCACACTTGGTTAACGACCTGAGGTATAGGATGAATAAGTTTGTGATGGGTGTATTCGATTTGGTGAATGAAGAATGTGGTAGTCCTTGATTATCTAGATTTTATGTGTACATACCCCAGGAGATATACCAATGATGTCTGCAGTCGTCCATCCAATGGCTTTCTTGAATTTTTAAGCACCATTACAAGGGTACTAACTTGCTTCTCATTTAAGTTCATAGCACCTATGACTTGCAAGGTATTGTTGGCTCCCAAAAATGCATACCTTAGATATGCTAGAAGAGCCTTCAGTTCTAACACTGGTGGGTCTTTTATAGAGCACTTTGCGGGCAGTGACTCCTGATTCTGCAAATCTAGCTCTAGTTTAGTTTGGTGGCTAAGACTATAAGACACCCTTAGAGCATTCACTATCTCCTCATAGTCTGGGATACCATCACTGTCGAAGTTCATTAGCACTGCCTCCAATATGTCAACACCCAATCTTACTTCAAGTGGTACTTCTGGGTCAGCATCATCAACAGCCTTGATAACATAAACTACTCTCATATCATTATTTTTCTTTGCTTACTGACAAGCATTGAATATGACCTCATCTTTCCCAAATTTGAACTTGAGTTGGCCCTTCTCCATATCCTCCAAGGTACGTCCTGTGGCTAAGAAGGGCCTTCCTAAGATAATAGGAACTTCAAAATCAACTTCACAATCAAGTATCGCAAATTCTATTGGGAATACGAACTTCTCAACCTTGACCAGCATATTATATAATATCCCCACAAGCCTCTTCACCATGCGATCCGCCATCAATCACCGCATATTAGTTAGAGTAGAGGCTCCCAGTCTAATTTTCTTGTAGATTATAAAGGGCATCAAATTTATGTTGGCACCTAGATCATATAGTGCCCTTGCGAACTTCACATCTCTAATGGTGCAAGGTATGGTGAAAGTACCCAAATCTTCTCTCTTCTAAACCAAGGATCTTATGGCGATGGTAGTTCAATGTTGAAGCTCTTGGGAAAGCTCCTGACTCACAGTGCACTTTTTAGTGACCAAGCCCTTCATGTACTTAGCATACCCTGGCATCTTTTCCAATACCTCAATGAGAGGGATATTGATAGAGAGTTATTTTAACATGGAGAGAAAGTGCTTGAACTTGCCTTCCTCTTCCCTCTTTTTGATTCTCTGAAGGAATGGACAAGGAGGCCTAAGAAGGGGATTCAACCTCTGTGGTATATTAAAAGCTTCACTCACCCCATCCTTGCCATGATTATCACCTTCATTTTCATCCTTTGCCACAATCGTCTCCTCTTGAACATCTTCTATATCAACCAGCATGGGAGGATCAATTGTGCTCTTGCCACCTCGAGTAGTAATCGCCATATACAGCCCATCATATTTAGAATTTTGCATTGTATTTCTAGGTAGTGTACCCCTCTGATGCAAATTAAGCTGAGTTGACACTTGACGAAACTATTATTCCAGTTGTTTGATAACCACAGAGTGAGACTCTATTTTTTTATTAATACTTGAAATCTCCGATTTCATGCCCCTTAGAGTCGAGTCTCATCCTACGTCTCATCTCTATTCAACATGTGATCAAATATCTTCTCAATTTTGAAACTGCGTGCACCTACACCGAAGTTATGTGGTGGGACATAAAGAATATTTTTGAAGCCTTCTATGTGACCCCAATCTGTAACTGGAGACTTGTTCCTATCATAATAACTTCCGCGGTTGTCCCTGTAAGCTCTATCTCTGTCAAAGTTTTGACCTTGGTTTCCTTGAACTTGGCTCCAATAGTCCTGAGTAGACCCTTGGTCATTAGTTCAAAAACCCCTATCTAATCAGCCACAAAATATGTGTCCTCATTATAGTATGGCTCCTCGTACATGGGTGCACGCGGAGGTTGATGAAGCACTGCATTCACTCTCTCTTGGCTCTGCTTCATCATCACCTCCATACTTGTGCAAATTTGAGCAACCTGCCACTTGATTTCTTCATTAATTTTAGCTTACTCTGGACCCACACTAACACCATATGAACTCTTCATGAAAGCTCTATCCTGCTTCCCCCATGCACAATTTGTCTTTACCACTCTTTCCATTCACTCTACAATCCTTACAAATAGTTGATCTAGAAACATGCCCCCCATGATAGTGTCAACACAGATCTAATTGTTCTTATCAAGGGCACGGTAGAAGATCTCCACCAAGGCATCATCAACTATTTTGTGGTCAAGGATGCTTTTCAAACATTTTGTGAACCGCTCCCAAGTAGTGTTTATCGAATCACCAAGAAGTTGCTCGAAGTTATTGATTTGGTCCTTCAACTTGAGCTTTTTCGCTCTAGGGAATTACCTTTCCAAAAAGGCCTTCTGCAAATCTTCTAACCTTGTGATTGAACTCTACGGGAGCTCAGATAGCCATAATGCTGCATAGCTTGTAAGAGACAATGGGAAGACACGAAGTCCCACAGCAGCTATAGATAGATTTTGTGTTCCCATCACACTCTTACAAACAAATGCCACATTGTATAGGTGGTTATGAGGATCCTCCGATGGTAAACTTGCAAATAGCCTACGATTCTGCAGCATCTGAAGTAACCCACTCAAGACTGTGAACTTTGTGTCTACCGATAATGGTGGTAACACAATATCTCTAGTCACCTCTATAGCTATAGGATTCAACCTGTACTGATTCTATTGGTAAGCATTGGCATCAAAATCCTAAGGCTGTGGAAAGTTCTCCAAAGGAGGTGGATTCTCATTCTCAACATCCTCATTGTTATTCCTTTTTAGAGCTCCATTGGCCCCATTGTTTCATTGTCTTGGGCTATTCTTCTTAGTGTTTTGTGAATCTCTAAATCAAATGGAGTTAGGGGATTACTATGACTCTGAGTGTTGGGCGTACACTACACCTACACCCTGAAAAGAAATAGAAATAATAAATAAAAGTAAAATAAATTAACTAAGGATTAACACTCGAATTACTAATGAATTCACAAAGTCTAGCTGTATTCCATGGCAACGACGCAAAAATATTGATGTCTAGCCGTATTCCACTGCAATGATGCAAAAATATTGATGTCGCCTACATTACACCTCCTTTTTAGAGGATAAAGCAGTCGCTGTCAAGATATAGAATCTAACCCAAAGTTAGGGTCGATCCCACAAGGAATACGTAGACTCAAAAGAATTCACCAATTTGCAATTCGAATAATTAACCAACTTAATTCTCCAAGAGGGGGGGTTGCAATAATCAATGAGAAAATAAAAACTAACTAACTATTACATGAGAGAAAAGTCATTAATGGAGAACAACTGGGGTATTTTGTTCCCCATTATTTCCCCAACTCAGTATCACCAGATAACCTAATTCTTGTTTAGTGTATAGCATGTAGGATAGTAATTTAATTTCACCAAGCCCTTTGATCAAACATGAGAGGTGAATTTTACTATGTGACTTGGCCCATCTCTATTAGCTCTTCGGTCAAAGGTGAGAGGCGAATTTCACCATACCACTTGGCCCATTTCCATAGTGTGGAATACTAACCATTACCTATAAGTCCCAATACAACCTCCCCTTTATCAAGTTCGATTGATTAGACGAGAACATATCAATTGAATCCTGTTAATTAATCTTTTTTCCTATTCATTACTACCTTGGTCCAGTCAGTAACACTAAGTGAGTTCTACTATTGGCCACCATTAGAAAACATGCTAAATGAAGAGAGTTAATTAATACATACATATACACCTTCCAAGAATTGTGAATTATTCGGTTTCACTTTGTTAGTTCTTCATGGTTCCCACAACCATAGTTATGGATTTAGCTACTCCTATTATATGTAGATGTAAAGATTATGAATTAAAAAGAAATAATTAAACACTTACACAATAGATTTAAGAACAAGAAATCCAACTTCAATAAGAATCAGAAGCTTTAATATCAAATTCAACCACAAGTGTTCTCAAAGACTCTCTTACAATTTTCTCTCTCAAAATAATGCGTTCTCTAAGTATAGGCTAAAACTTATGAAAAATAACCTAAAAGGCCTATTTATAATAATTAAATTCAAGTCCTAAATAAAATAGGAGAACTAGTCGGCACGTCATACGAAAGGTACTTTATGGCCCATATTGAAATTTATAGCCTGTAATCAGGGTCTCGTACTCAGCTACTGGAATTCTAGACTTTAACTCTGTGACACCCCTCTATGAGTCATAAAGTGATTTACAACCCGTAGAGGGAGTTTTTTCTGATGATATTCCTGCAAGTCCACTTCTCTAATCCTCAAGCCACGAATCCTCTTCTACGGCTCATAAACTTATCTACGGCTCATTTGCATGTTCATAGAAGGAACTTCAGAAATCAGCCCCTCACCAGAAATATTCACAAAACCTCCCTATGACCTGTAGAATGGTCTACGACCCATAGAGGGTCTCATATAATAGTAAAATTGTAGCAACTTTTGTACTTTCCAAAAAATCATGGCCAACCTATAATCCTGCAAACATAAACACAAAAATACATAAAACCCACTAACATCACATTGAGAACACAAAAAATTTCAAATTTTAAGCATCAAAAGTGTTGTATTTTTGCAGCACATCAGTTTCTAGTCTAATCAACCGAACTGGGCCAAAGGGAAGTTGTACTGACACAATAGGTAAGGATTAGTAATGTCACACTACGGGAAAGGACCAAATCATGTAGGAAAACTTATCTCTCAACTGGGACAAAAGGTTTGGTGAACTTAGCTTACCGTTCTGCATGGTACGCACTAGAAAAGAATTTGGTTATTCGATGAAACTTAGTTAGGGAATCATGGGGAACACAATACCCTAGATCCTCTGCATATTTCTTAAACACTTGTCTCAGTTTAGAGTTATTTTTACTAGTGATTATAAAAATCCCCCTTTGGGAGATAAGCTGTTTAATAAACCCAAATTGCAACATTGAATTCTTCTAAATCTATCATATTCCATTGGGTTTGACCTTAACATTGGCTAGGTTCTGTATCATGACAATGACCACTTTGGCCTCAAAAAGAAGGT
>DF361831.1:13796-31610 GCA_000787875.1 Solanum virginianum
ACATCGGAGTAGGACTTTTTTCAATCTTAAGCCATCTTTGACACAACCCCAAAAAGTGCTCGAATATGTGCCTCAAAAGTGCTCAAAATTGTAATTCCCATATATCTCAAAATCTATGCGTGATATCAAATATTTGACTTCATATTCTTGATCAAGGAGAAAAATTGAATGGGAAATGGGTCTAACCCTAATTTTAGAGCAAACAAATCACAATTTCAATTTTCCAAGAATACAATTTCCAGTGAGGATTCACTCCCCAAGCGCAATATTTTAGGGGCGGCCCTCAGTGTTAAATTTTCTTAGTGTTTGTATTCTAGTCCAAGGACTTTGGGTCTTGGGCCTAAGTCTACCTATGTGTAAAAATGCCTATACTTAGCCATATTTCACCTTCATATCATTCAAGACATTCCCCAAAGCCCTCTTTAACACTTAGACTAATATTTTATCCAAAATTGAACTGCCAAATCTCACTTCAGATCTTAATATTTTACTCAAGCTTCAAGCCAACATTTCCAATCTTCATTAAGGAATTCTCCAAGGTTGAGGTATGTGGGTTTCAACCATTGGATCCTTTAACCCATGGTGCCCAAGCTTCCTTTTTACCTAAATTACATATTTCTAAGTTGATTTTACTTATAGGTCTTCTATTATAAATTTGACTATGAACTATGTTGGACTTTTATAAAAGTGGGACTGTTTAAGCATGTTTTGGGCTTTGACTCTTTCATCTATCTGAAGATTTGATGTATATTATATGATGGTGTTACCAAGTATTTGTGGGATGATTTACTTTAAGATTTCTTGCATGATTCACTCATTAATTGCATGGTTTTACACAAGTATTACACACTCACCAAGTGTTTGATAAAAAGCCCAGTTTAGGGATCTTGAGTTATTGAAGGTCTATTGCATGGCTTATGAGTGATATGGTTTTATGATGATGGAAGCAATGTATATATGTTTTGAATACATGATAAGTGACTATGATGTTACAAGTTGATCAGCCTGTTGAGGGGGTGCCATACCTCAACCACCTTGTTGAGAGGGTCCCACGTCTCAATCACCTTGATGAGGTAGTGTCAAGCCTTGGTGGCCTTGCTGATAAGGTGTTAAGCCTCAATAAGCTTATCGAGAGGGTGCCAAGCTTACGTCACCTTGTTGAGGTGGTGTCAAGCCTCAATCACCATGGATGGTATGGTGTGAAAACCAATAACCAACTGAGGGGTTGGTACCCCAATCACCTTTCCAAAGAGGTGGTAGGCCTTGGACTCTATAATGATGGTGTCTTGTTACACATGTGATATGTTCTACATAAGTATGTTTACTTCAAGTATCATTCATGCATGCCATATTACTATATGCTCAACCATTGCCTAATTATGTATTTTGATTATGTTGTCTGTCTCTTGTTGCATTGCATCCTACATACTTAGTACATTCAAATGTACTAACATATATTCTATGCCTACATAATGTTACCATGTAGGAATTGGAGCTTCGTTTGATCATCCTCCTCCTCCACATGGCTAGTACTATCTCTTGAAGTAAGCTTTGGTGAGTCCTTAACTCGAAGGACAACAACTATTGATTTGATGCTATGTAAAGGCACTTTTCTTTTGTTGAATGCTTATAATTATAACGGTGAGCCCGGTTGCTTGTCTTAGCCCCAGCTAAGTTCTATGTCTAGAGGTTTTATTGGACAAACTATGTAATGTTACTATAAGCTTAATGTTCTTTTGACTCTTGATGTTTTATGATATAAAATGGTTCCTTTAGCCCCTTACCCTTATTTTATTCTCTTGATTATGTTGCTTAAATAACTTCCATGACCAAGGATGTGTGATGATATGCATAAAGGCTTAATTGGGGTCCCTTCGAGTTTCCCATTCGCCGTGTCACATCTATGCCCTAGCTTAAGTCATGAAAAATATGGTATCAGAGCACTAGGTTGTTAATGGTCCTCAGAGTCCAACATACCACATCAACTAGAGTCTTTATTCATGATTATGAAACACACCATGACTATGAGTAAAAGGCTATAAGGCATTTTAGGAAATATTTAACTTCTTCATGGTCTATATCGTGCATTAGTTATAAGGTAAGGTCCTTTCACCTAATGAATGTTCTTTGCTCTTCTAGTTGATTGACCATGCTGCTACAAAGAGGAATACCAAGGAGGGATCATGCACCAATCAGAAAACCAGCTTATCCCGCTCCTCAAACTCCTCAAGAGGGAGGGGCTACCGAGATTGAGTTCCGAAATACTATCACCATGTTGGCCCATGGCATGGCCAATCAAATTAACCAAGAGGCCCAAGCCCCTCATGCGCTCACCTTGGCCTCAAGACTAAGGGACTTTACTAGAATGAATCCACCGGAGTTCCATGGGTTTAAAGTGGATGAGGATCCCCAAAAGTTCATTGATGAGGTGTACAAAGTGTTGACCATCATGGGGGTGACTTTGGAGGAAAAAATAGAGTTGGCGACCTACTAACTCAAAGGCGTGGCTCCAAGTTTATTTGCACAATGGAAGATAAGAGGGAAAGTCATGATGCTATTTCTTTGGAGGAGTTTAAGGTGGCTTTCCTCAACTATTTCTTTTTTCTTAAGCTTAGGGAGGCCAAAATACGGAGTTTATGAATTTAAAGCCATGTTCTATGAGTGTGAGGGAGTATGCCCTTAAGTTCAACTAACTCTCTAAGTATGCTCCATAGTTAGCTGCTGATCCGAGGTCTAGAATGAATAAGTTCATGATGGGTGTATCCAATTTGGTGAATGAGGAGTGTTGCACCATTATGTTGATAAGTCATATGAATTTGTCCCATGTCATGACTTATGCCAAGAAACTAGAGGGGGAGAAGCTTAGGAAGAGGAGAAGTGAGGGGATCAAGAGGGCTAGATTTGATGGTGATTTCCAATAACAAGAGTCTGACGATGCTCTAAACAAGGGGTTAGCTATTGATAGGCTGTCTAAATTAAAATGGCAAGATGGCAATGATGGGAGGACTAATCCTAAGTTTTCAAGGTGTGGGAGGAACCATGGTTGCCCATGCTTGAGGAAGACTAAATATTTGTTATGGTTGTAGTGAAGTAGGTCACAAGCTAGTTGATTGTCCAAATGCATGAAGAAGGCGTAAGGGTGGTCGAGTTCAATAACAAGATGGTTATGTGAATCAAGAGGTACAAGGTGGCCAAGGGGGAGCTCCATGACATGATCGATTCTATACTCTTCAAAGGAGGCAAGGGGTAGATGAGGCACCTGATGTTGCTACCGGTATGTTAAAGTTTCCTTTGACCTTGATATATATGCATCAGAAGGTTTGGGTATCCCTATTTCCTTCATTATCTCTTTTGTTGTTAGTGGGCCTTATATGTGTTCCAATTTGTTATGTGAACTATTGGTGGCTACCCCATTAGTGAGTCTATTGTTGCTAGAAAGGTCTATAGAAATTGTTCTATGTTTATATTGCATTAGGTCTTGCCTTGTGACTTGTTGGATTTGTTGTGGTAGACTTTGATGTCATACTTTGGGTGGATTAGTTGCATATATATTGTGTCTCCATTGATTGTAGGGCCTGTAGAGTTAAATTCTAATTCCCTATTAAACCCATCCTTAAATGGTAGTGAAGAGGTAGTTCCATTTCTTGTCTTTAGCTCCAATTGATCCCTAAGGGTTGCATTTACCATCTTGTGAGAATGGGAATATTGAGTCTAAGGTTCTTCCTAATGAGTTGATTCTGGTGGTCAATGAGTCCTTGATATCCTTTCTGATATTTTGAATTTGAGGTGGCATATTTTGGTTTGACTTATGCACCAATTATGTTTATAGGTCTCATGAATAGGGTCTTTAATCCCCACCTTGTTACATTTTTGGTGGTCCTTGGTGATGATGTGTTGGTTGTTTTTGGAAGTGAGGAAGAGATTGTGAATCATTTGAGGGTGATGTTGTGAATTTCAGAGGAGGTGAGATTGCTTGCTAATTATGGGAAGTGGGAGTCTTTGGGGTGACAAAAGGGGTGGTTGGAGAAGTACATGGGTTCATTAGGTTGGGAATGAGGTTGGGTGAAGTTGAGAATGGTGTAGTCATTTTTGTGGTTCAGAATCTTCTTTGGATAAAGAGGTCTAGTTAAGCAAGGCCTTGATTTTCGTCTTGACAGGGTTGGAGGTCTTGGTGAGGGATGGTAGAGTGGAGGTTTCTCCCAAGGGGGAGATGGTGGTTTTGGTGCCAAAGTGGACCATGTATGTTTAAGGTTGGCAATTGAGTTTTTGGTTGTGAGCCCTTATAAAGTGTTGAGGAGGTTTGGTGAGGTTGCATATGAATGGGAATTACCTATGGATTTGGATATGTTTTGTCCGGTTCTTTATGCTTCTTGGTTAAAGGGATATGTTGATGACTCTAGTGCTATAGAACTTTTTGAGGTTGTGGGTGTTTTGGAGGATAAGTTGGCTTAGGAGAAGGTCGCGGTGGAGGTATTGAATAGAAGGGTGGAGAAGTTGATTGATAAGGATGTAGTATTCGTTAAGGCCCTTTGGAAGAATCATCAAGCCGAAAGTGTCTCTCGGGGAGTTGGAGTGGGCATGGAGAAGTAACATCCGTATCTGCTTTATTCTATTCAAGTTTATGATAACATGTGAAGTACTTTTTACATTTTCAAGTCCTATGATTTAGCCTATATGTCATTTGCATGCATTCATGTTTATGTTGACAAGTTCATGATTATTTTGACACTTATGTTGAGATTTTGAAAATGGTGTTTTAAATGTATTGTTGTATTCTTGTTGGGGCTGATTTCTTCTTAATTACTCTTCTTATGTACATTTCTTCGACATTTGGGGACAAAAGTTCCCAAGGGGGAGATATTGAAAAGATCCCAAAAAGTGCCCGAAAATGTGCCTCGAAAGTGCCCAAAATCATAATTTCTATATATCCCAAAATCTGTGCTTGATATCGAAAATCCGACTTCATATTCTTGATCAAGGAGAAAATTTGACTGGAAAATATGTCTAACCTAAATTTTAGAGCAAACGAATCACAATTTCAATTTTTCAAGAATGCGATTTTCAGTGAGGATTCGTGCCCCAGGCGTGATGCGCTAGAGGTGTGCCTTAGTGTCAAATTTTCCCTGTTTTTTTATACCGGTCCAAGGCCTTTGCATCTTGGGTCTAAGTCTTCGCATGCATAAAAACACCTATACTTAGCCATATTTTACCTTCATATCATTCAAGACATTCCCCAAAACCCTCTCTAACACTTTGACAAATATTTCACCCAAAATTCTAGTGCTAAATCTCATTCCGAATCTTAAGGATTTCAGTCAAGCTTCAAGCCTCCATTTCAAATCTTCATCAAGGAATTCTCCAAGGTTAAGGTATGTGGGTTTCAACCATTGGGTCCTTTCACCCATGGTTCCCAAGCATCCTTTTTACCTAAATTACATGTTTCTAAGTTATTTTTACTTATGGTTCTTCTATTATGAATTTGACTATGAACTATGTTGGGGTTTTGTAAAAGTGTGACTGTTTAAGCATGTTTTTGAGCTATGAATCTTTGATCTATCTTGAGATTTGATAAAGGGTTATGCTTTATATTGTATGATGGTGTTACCAAGTATTGGTGGGATGATTTATTTCAAGATTTCTTCCATAATTTCACTCTTTATTTGCATGATTTTACACTATCATTACACACCCACCGAGTATTTGATAAAATGATCGGTTTAGGGATCTTGACTTATTGATGGTCTATTGCATGACTTATGAGTCAAGTGACTTTATGATGATGGAGGTGATGTATATATTTGTTTAATACATGATAAGTGACTACGATGTTGCAAGTTGATCACCTTGTTGAGGGGGTGTCATGCCTCAACCACCTTTTTGAGAGGGTACCACATCTCAATCACCTTGACGAGGGGGTGTCAAGCCTCAGTCGCCTTATTGAAGGGGTGTCATGCCTCAATCACCTTGTCGAGGGGGTGCCAAGCCTCAGACGCCTTATTGAGGGGGTGTCAAGCCTCAATTACCATAGATGGTAGGGTGTGACATCCATCAACCAATTGAAGGGGTTGGTACCCCAATCACCTTTCCAAGGAGGTGGTAGGCCTTGGACTTATTAATGATGGTCTTTTGCTACATATGTCATATATTCTATATAAGTATGTTTACTTCAAGTATCATTAATGCATGTCATATTGGTATATGCTCAACCATTTCCTAATTATGCATTTTGATTATGTTGCCTATCTCTTGTTGCGTTGCATCCTACCTACTTAGTACATTCAAACATACTAATGCATACTCTATTCCTACATGATGTTACTATATAGAATAGGAGCTCTGTTTGATCATCCTCCTCCTCCACATGGCTAGTACTATATTTTGAAGTAAGATTTGGTGAGTCCTCAACTCTGAGGACAACGACTATTGATTTGATGCTATGTAAAGACATTTTTCTTTTGTTGAATGCTTATGATTATGAAGGTGAGCCCGATTGCTTGTCTTGGCTCCCACTAAGTTCTATGTCTAGAGGTGTTGTTGGACAAGCTATGTAATGATGCTATAAGCTTAATGCTCTTTTGACTCTTGATATTTTATGATATGAAATGGTTCCCTTATCCCCTTACCCTTATTTTATTCTCTTTATTTTGTTTCTTATATTGCTTCTGGGATCAAGGATGTATGATGATATGCATGAAGACTTGATTGGGGTCCCTTCAGGTTCCCCATTCGCCGTATCACGTCTAGGCCTTAGTTTGGATTGTGACAGTCTTCAACCTTTCCCTTATCAACCTCACCTCCTCCAAAGCTTCCATAACCAAATCCAGTCCAATCATAGTCATCTCATTAACCTCACCAAGATACCTTTCTAAAGTCACTATACATTTTTGTGGAACCGGGGTGAATATAATTGGATGAATTATGTGCCTCCTTCAAAATCACATCCCTCAAGCCATTAACATTAGGCATACACAACCTACCTTCGTACTTTAAGACACCATCTCCCCCTTGGAAGAAAACCTCCACTTTATCATCCTTCACCAAAGCTTTTAATTCTAGCAAGGTGGGGTCAAAGTCTTGTTTTGACTTGACTTCCTCAATCAAATAAGATTTGGAACCATCAACAACCACTATACCACCATTTTCAACTTCATTCAACCTAACCCCCAACTTAGCTAACTGGTGAACTTCTCTAGCCACCTCCTTGTGACCAACATCAATATGAGTTAGGCTACCAGTGGACACTCTAACTTAGAGCATTGGCCACAACATTAGCTTTGCTGGGATGATAGTGCATACTCATGTCATTATCCTTAAGGAGCTCTAACCACCTTCTTTGCCTTAAGTTAAGATCTTTTTGTGTGAACACATGTTGGAGACTATTGTGGTCGGTATCACATCTACATGAAACCCATACAAATAATGACGCTAAAATTTTCAAATCAAACACCACGGTCACCAAGTCAAGATCATGGGTGAGGTAATTTCGTTCATGCTCCTTAAGTTGCCTAGAGGCATATGATATAACCTTGCCATTTTGCATCAACTTACACCCTAAACCAATCCTTGAAGCGTCTCAATAAACCACAAACCCTTCTAACCCTTCTAGTAAAGCCAAAATAGGAACGGAGATAAGCTTGTCTTTCAAGGTTTGAAAACTCTCTCCATATTTACCAATACAAACAAATTTTTCCTTCTTTTGGGTTAACTTTATCATAGGGGAAGCAATAGAAAAGAAACCCTTCACAAACCTATGGTAGTAACTCGCTAAACTCAAGAAACCCCAAATATCCGTCGAAGTCAAAGGCCTAGGCCAATTCTTTATCACCTCCATTTTCTTAGGATCCACCTTAATGCCATCACCCGACACCACATGCCCTAGAAATACAACCTGTTTCAACAAACATTCACATTTTTCATATTTAGCAACCAGCCTCTCATCCCTCAAAATTTGCAACACTACCATCAAATGATTCACATATTCTTCTGTACTCTGGAAGTAAATCAATATATCATCAATAAAGACCAACAAAAACATGTCAAGGTAGGGTTTAAAGACCCTATTCATGAGATCCATAAATATGGCCGGTGCAGTAGTCAAGCCAAAACTTATTACCACAAATTCAAAATGCACATACCTAGTCCAAAAGGCCATCTTGGGAATATCACACTCCTTCACTCTCACTTGGTGTATTCGGACCGAAGATCAATCTTAGCAAAGTAAGTAGCTCCTTAAAGTTGATAAAAAGGTCATCTATCCTTGGTAGAGGATAGTTGTTCTTTATGATGACCCTATTAAGTTGCCGGTAATCAATGCACATTTTAAGGGAACTATCCTTTTTCTTTACACACAAAACCGGTGCACACCAAGGTGATCTGCTAGGCCTCATGAAAACCTTCTCTAAAAAATCCCTCAATTAGTCCTTCAATTCCTTCAACTCCACCGGGGCCATAAAGTAAGGACTCACCAATGGGGGTAGACACTCAGGAATGGGCTCATTAGAAATTGGAATCTCACCTTATGGGTCCACAATCAATGGAAGCATAATATGCATGTAACCAATCTATCCCAAGAATAATATCAAAATCCACCATGTCAAGTTCAACAAAATCATAAGGTAAGACAATGCAATATGAACATAGGACTATCTCTATAGACTCTTTTAGCAATAATGGACTCACCAATGGGGGTGGACACTTCATAAGGTTCACACAATAATTGGGGACACATATGAAGCTTATTGGCAACAAAAGGAGTAATAAAAGAGAGAATAGCACTCGGGTCTAATAAAGCATACACATCATAATCATAAACCTTTACATACTAGTGAAGCACCATGCCAAGTGTAGTGAGCCCTAGAGGAGTATGGTTAGGAACATCAATGGTCATCCTCATAATTATTTGTAACCCAAAGACAATGTCTTAACTTATGATCCTTTGCGCCACACTCAAAATATGCACCCCAACCAGCCAAACAATCTCTTGGATGGTATTGTCCACACTTGTGGCACATAGGAGAAGCTTGAACACTAATACCCTTGCCTTCCCTTTGAGCATATGAATAATCAACAATCTTGTGGCCCATCTTGCCATACCAAAAGCATGTACCCATGTTCGTCCAACATGTACCACTACAATTTCTTATCATGACCTAAACTAGGGCCTAGATATGACACGGCACATGGGGAACATGAAGTAACCCCAAGCAATCCTCTTAACATATCATTACACATTCTTGGTCGCGAAAGCAATTTAAACAACAATGAAAGAGTATAAATAAGGGCATAGGGACTAAGGGAAAACCTTTATTTCATATAACATCAAGAGAGTTAAAGGGAGTACGCTTATAGCATCACTACATACTTGTCCAATAACACCTCTAAATATAAAACTTAGAGGGGGCCAAGATAGGAACCCGGGCTCACCCTTATAATAGGGACAATAGGTCATCAAAATATACAAGATAGACTCTAAACATAAGCATGAGAGAAGATAGATATTGTCTCTGGACATAAGGACTTACCAAAAGCTAACTTGAACAATCCGTCTGGCCACGTGGAGGAGAATCGATAGGAGCTCCGGTTCTTACATGGTTATATCATGTAGGCATAAAGTATGCTTTAATACGTTTGAATGTACTAAGTATGTAGGGTGCAATGCAACAACGTAAATGCTTACATGGTGATATCATGTAGACATAGAGTATGCGTTAGTAAGTTTGAATGTACTAAGTATGTAGGATGCAATGCAATAAGAGATAGGTAACATAGTCAAAATGCCTAATGATAAGCAATAGATAGCATAATAATAATATGACATGTATGATCAATACTTAAGTAAATCATGCTTAGTCATAATCAAGAAAAGTAAACTCAATGTAGAGTATAAGTGTGCTCAACCTTTACACAGACATGCTTGAGAATGGCCAAGTAGTTACCAACTTACCTTATGGTATATTCTATTTTAAAGAGTGTTGCCGATACCTCTACTTTATGATATAGTCTTTTAGGTAGGTAGTATGAGATGGGTCTTACCTTACGATACAACCCTCTTGGTAAGAGTCATGGTTGATTCTACCTTATGGCATGGCCTCATCAGTAGAATTCCTTAAGTATCCTTACCTTATGACAAAATCTCTTTAGTTAGAAAAGGGTGTACTTGACTTACAATATGATCTTATTGGCAAGAGAGCTCCTATCTTACAATATGTCCTTTTGGTAGGTTGTCGCTACCTTACGATATAATCTTTTAAGTAGGAACCATGAGTCATTCCACCTTATAGTATAGCCTTTTTAGCAGTTTGTCCACCTAATAATATGATCATTTCGGTAGGAATCACGATTTGCACCTTACGACATGACCTTCTCGGTAGGTTGTCCATACCTTATGATATAATATTTTTGGTAGGAACTACTAGTCATTCTACATTACGGCATAGCATTTTTGATAGAATATCTACACCTTACAATAAGATCTTTTAGGTAGGAGTCAAAGAAATAGCTCATCAAACTATTACATTTCAGGCATCAAGACAATAAGATCTTTTAGGTAAGAGTCAAAGAAATAGCTCATCAAACTATTACATTTCAGGCATCAAGAAAGGGCTAGCTTCTCAATCTTCTCAAGAACATAACAACATGAAGCCCAATAATCTACTTGCAACCCCATAGGTACTTTTCATGAAGTAAACACATAGCCACATTCATTTCATTATCCTAAAGCCACTTGACTCATAATCCATCAAATAAGCCTTAATAACTCAAGAATCCATAACCTGACATTTTATCAAACACTTGGCGGATGTGTAATGCTAGGGTATAACCATAAAATTCAAGAGTACAATCATGCTAGAAAATTCAGTGTATAAACCATCAATAGATACTTGGTAATACCCTCAAACAATATACAACAAAACCCTTCATCAAATCCCACAATAGATATCAGATTCATAGCTCAAAATATGTTAAGAAAATCACAAATTCATGAAGCCCTAACATAATATGTAGTGAAATTCATAATAAGTAAGACCCATGAGTAGATAAGCTTTAAATCATGCAATTTAGGCAAAAAGGAATCTTGGGCACCATGGGTGAAAGGATCCAATGGTTCAAACCCACATACCTTGACTTTGGAGAATCCTTTATAAAGATTGGAAATAGAGACTTGAAGCTTGGAGGGAATTCTTAAGGTCTGGAAGAGATTTGGACACTTGATTTTGAGTAATATATTAGTCTAAGTGTTTGAGAGGGTTTTGGGGAATATCTTGGATAATATGAAGGTAAAATATGGCTAAGTATAGGTATTTTTACGTAGGGGAGGTTAAGGCCTAACACCTAAAGGCCTTGGATCGGATAGGAAAACTGGCACATTTTAACACTGTGGCGCACGAATGCTCACAGGAAATCACATTTTCGCAATTTATGGATTTTGATACAGTTACTCTTAAATCAAGATTAGACCCATGTCTCACTCAATTTGGCCCTCTGATCAGGAATATGATGTCAAATTTTTGATATCACGTACGAATTTTGAGATATATGGGAATTACGATTCCGGGTACTTTCGAGGCACATTTTTAGACATTTTTTGGGGTCGTTTCATTATCTCCCCCTTTGGAACATTCGTCCCCTAATGTCAAAGAAAGGTATATGAGAGATGTAAACATGAAAATTTTAGTCCACATAGGGATGCAACAATACACTTAAACATCATTTCAAAAATCTCAACGTAAGTGTAAAATCATCATGAATTTGTCAATTTAAACATGAATGTATGCAATGACAGAGGGGCTGAAGCATAAAATTTAGAATTATAAAGAAAAGGACTTGATGTGTTATTATAAGCTTGAATACAATGAAAGAGATAAGGATATTCCTCCTCCATGATTGCTCCAGCTCTTCGAGAGACACTTTTGACTTAACGATTCTTCCAAAGGGCCTGTCGAACACCACATCCTTAATAGTCAGCCCTTCTAACCTTCTATCCTATATCTCCACTGCGACCTTATCTTAGGACAACTATCCTCCACTACTCTCACAACCCCAAAGACTTCATTAGCACTATAGTCACCAATACTCCCCCTCAACCTAGAAACATGAAAAATTGGACGAACAATCACCATGCCCATAGGCAAATCCAACTTGTATGTAGCAATCCTCCTCTATACTCTATAAGGACTCACAAACCATGAACTCAATCCCCTTTCTTGCCAATCCAGACCATACCCTCCATGGGTGGAACTTCCAATTGAACTCAATCATCAACACAAACACACATGGCCTACCTTAGTAACAAACGACACCATCTCCCCCTTGAGAGAAAACCTCCACCTAACCATCTCTCACCAAAGTCTTAACCTCCTCAACTAATGAATAATAAGAACCATTATCCACCATACCACCACCATAGTCAACCTCTTCAAACCTAACTCCTAATTTAACCAACTAATGGACCTCCCTAATCACCCCTTTACAATTGTCATTAACATATGCTAGGCTACCCATAGACACACCATAGACCGCAATATTAGTCTTATCGGGGCGATAATGCACACTCATATCACAATTCTTAAGGAGCTCTAACCACCTTCGTGTTACCCACAAGTCATACTTATCATATTTAGCAAATAACCTCTCATCCCCAAGATTTGCAACACTATCCCCAAATGATTCGCAAGCCCTAAATAAGTTAATACTCCAATACTAAAAGCCACCAGAAATATGCCAAGGTAGGGTTTTAAGACCCTATTCACGAAACCTATAAAGATAGCCGGTGCATAAGTCAACCTATCAACTCCACCACGATTCAAAATGCTCACTCCTAGTTTGAAAAGACACTTGGGGATATCATTTACCCTCATCCTCACTTGGGGACATAACCCGAATTGAAGATCAATCTTAGAGAAATGACTAGCCCATGTAGTTGGCCAAATAGATCATCCATCCTTAACCATCATACTACAAATTTATGGGTCCTACACTCATTGGAAGCATAATATATAAGTAGCCAAATCACCCCAAGACCTCCAATAAGCCCTAACATAATATGTAGTGAAATTCATAATAAGTAAGACCCATGAGTAGATAAGCTTTAAATCATGCAATTTAGGCAAAAAGGAATCTTGGGCACCATGGGTGAAAGGATCCAATGGTTCAAACCCACATGTAACCCTTATAGACCTTCTAGCCACAAGAGGCTCACATAACCATTGGGAAACATATGAATCTTACTAGCAATAAAAGAAATAATAAAAGAAATAGCAACTCGCGAAACTATCAAATCATGCACAATAAAAATCAAGAAAACCCTTAACATACCGGTAGCATCATCAGGCACCACATCCCCTCCTTGCCTCCTATAAAGAGCATAGAGTTGATAATGTCTTGGAGCACCCCCTTGATCAACATCACCACCTTTACCCTTGTTTTAAGCATATGGACAATTCAGAATTTTGTGGCCTATCTCACCACACCCAAAGCATGCTCTCGTGTTCCTCCAACATGTGCCACCATGTTTCCTTCCATATTTTGGGCATCTAGGATAAGCCGCCCTCTCACCACCTTCTTGGAGCCTTGGGTTAGGTACCATTTCCTTAGTAACCCTCTTGTTTATAGCATTAGAGGACCTTTGGCCTTAAAACTCAAAATCTTGTTAAAATTGGTCACCCTTAAATTGAGCCCTATTGGACTCCCCACTTCTCTCCTTCCTAACTTTCTCCCTCTTAATTTGTTCAGCAAAAGTCATGACCTGAGACAAATCCATATCTCTTACAAGCATCGTGGTACGACACCTCTTCATTAACCAAATCGAATACCCCATCACAAACTTGTTCATCCTTGACCTAGGGTCGGCCACCAATTGTGGAGCATATTTGGAAACCTTCTTGAACTTGAGAGCATATTCCCTCACACTCATGGAACCTTGCTTAAGGCTTATGAACTCAATCATTTTAGCCTCTCTCAACCCAAGAGGGAAAATTTGATTGAGGAAGGAGACTTTGAACTCCTCCCAAGGAATAACATCATGGTTTTACTTCTCCACCTTCAATTGCATAAACCATATTTGAGCTACACCTTTTAGTTGATAATTCGCTAGATCCATTTTTTCCTCTAAACTTATACCCATGATAGATAGCACCTTATACTCCTCATCTATGAATTCTTGGGTGTCCTCATCCACCTTAGACCCATGGAACTCTGGTGGGTTCATCCTTGTAAATTCTCTCACCCTAGAGGCTGGAGTAGGAACATAAGGGGCTTGGGCCCCTTGGTTGATCTGATTAGTAATGGCATGGGCCAACATGGTTATAGAATTCTGGAACTCAACCTCGGTAGCCCTCCTCCTTGAGGAGCTTGAGGAACGGGGTAGGCCGATTGTCCTTCAAGTATAAAGTTCTTCTTCCTCTTGGGAGAGAAGAGATCTAGCATAGCAAAGAGCAATTGTTTGGGGGAAAACCTCACCTTATCTCCTATAACATGACATAGAGTAAGAAGAAGGGAAATATTTTATAAAATGCCTAATAGCCTCCCATTCATAGTTGTGGTGTGCTATACAATGATAAATAAGACTCTAATTAATGCAGTGTATTGGACTCCGAGGACCATTAATGAAATTACCCAAAACATTGCCTGAAAATATGCATCGGAAGTGTCAAGAATAATAATTTCCAGTTATCAAAAAATCCATGTGCAATATCAAAAATCTGATATCATATTCTTGATTAGGGGGTCATTTTGAGTGGAAATGGGTCTAACCCCGATTTAAGAGCAAATGAATAGCAAATTCAATTTTCTAAAATGTACTTATCCTTTGTTTGTCTACAATGGTACCGTGATACACCTCCATCGTGGACATATGTTAATTCAGTCTCCATGATAGGTCCAGGATGTGTAGTTTTAGTCCTTTTTTTGTTCTGTGCAGTCCAAGACTTTTAGGTCTTGGGCCTAAGTGTTCCCAAATGTATATTTACCTATAATTAGCCATATTTCACCCTCATATCATTGTAAACACACCCTAACACTCACTCAAACACTTAGCCATACTTTTCACTCCTAAATTCAAGTCTCAAACCCTCATCCGAAACTAAGGATTTCCTTCAAGCTTCAAGTCTCCATTTTCAATCTTCATCAAGAGTTTCTTCAAAGCTAAGGTATGTAGGTTTCAACCATTGGATCCTTCCACCCATGGTGCCCTAATATGTTTTTACCTTAATTTGCATGATTTAAAGTTGATTTTACAATTGGGTTTACTAGTATGAACATGACTATGAACTATGTTAAAGCTATGTAAAGTTGTGACTGTTTTGCTATGTTTTGAGCTACAAATCTTGGATCTTGTGTATGATTTGATGAGGTGTCTTGATGTATATTTTTAGAGGTGTTACAAGGTGTTGAATGATTGTTTTACAATGGATTTTTTTGCATGATTTCATATCTACATTTTATGGTTTTACACTATCATTACTCACCAGCCAAATGTTTGATAAAATGTCTGGTTATGGTTTCTTGAGGAATTGAAGGTCCAAAGCATGAGATATGATATGATTGATGTTATGATGATGTAAAGAAATTATGTAAATGATATATTCTATATAAAGTATTGTATTAGACCACACCCGATCTAGGGAGACTAAGAGTCGGGATAATCGAGATAGTGGTTTGTACTCATCAACCATATGAGGGGTTTGTACTTTGCCACCAGGGTGATAGGGTGAGATTATCATCAACATACTAAGGGGTTTGTACTTTGAAAATCTAGCTTGGTCTCTTCTACCCATATGATATCCTACATGAGCCTGAGCTACTTAAGCTTGGTTTACTTGAGCATTGGTCATACATGCCATATTATTATATGATGTCTGTTGCCTATCGTTATGTAATTTTACTATGGTGGATATTTCTTATTGCATTGCATCCTACATACTTAGTATATTCAAATGTACTAACGCATACTCTTACCTACATGATATCACCATATAGGAACTCTACATACTTAGTACATTCAAATGTACTAATGCATACTCTATGCCTACATGATGTCACCATATAGGAACTGGTGCCCAAGTTGATCATCCTCCTCCTATATGTTGCTAGTTCAGTACTACTCAAGTTAGTTGGTGATTCCTCAATTTCGAGGATGTATCTATATTTCTCTTATTATATTGAGACATTCGGCTTTATGTCTTATTTTGACAATGAGGGTGAGCCCGGTTGCTTTGTCTTCGCCGCTGATCTTATCTATATAGCAGATGTGTTTGTTGGACATGCTATGTATCTATGATGTGAGCTTTGACAATTTATTTCTTGATTATGATGTTTATGCAACCTCTTCCCTTAGCCCCTTACCCCTATTCATACTCTTTAAGACTTTTATACACTTTTGTGACCAATGATGTGAAATGATAAGTCAAGAGGCTTGTTTGGGGTTCCTTTGGGATCCCCATTTACCGTGTCACATTTAGTCCATAGGTTTGGGTCATGAAAAACTTAGTGTCAGAGTGCTAGGTTGATAGATCTTTGGAGTCCAATACACCGCATCGATTAGAGCCCTATTATGGTTATAGCGTGCCATGACTATGAATAGGGGGCTGTGAGGCATTTTAGGAAAATGTTTCCCTTCTTCATGTTCTAAGTCATGCTACAGAGTTATGGTAAGTTTTTTGCCCCTAATGATTATTCTTTGCTATGCAAGATCATGCATAAGACTCTAGGACAAAGGGTCCAAACCCTCGAGGAAAAACCTACCAATGGTGAGTCCTATGATGCTCTCATTATGCTTACCCAAGATGTCGCCAATCATGCTATTAACCTAGGAGCTAGGGTAAGGGACTTCATGAGGATGAATCCTCCGATGTTCTATGGGTCAAAGATGGATGAAGATCCACAAGAGTTCATTGATGAGGTCCACAAGATCTTGACTGTCATGGGTGTTGGACCGAATTAAAAAGCAGAGTTGATGACATACCAACTCAAAGGGGTAGCCAAAATATGGCGTGATCAATGGAAGGGGGAAGGGAAATGGTAATGTGGTGCTTTGAGAGGAGTTCAAATTGGCTTTTCTTAATCGAGTTTTCCCTCTTGAGCTTAGGGAAGCTAAGTTGGTAGAGTTCATCAACTTGAAGCAAGGTTCCATGAGTGTGAGGGAGCATTCCCTCAAGTTCAATCGAGGTCCAAAGTATGCTCCTCATATGGTAACCGATCCTAGATCTAGGATGAATAAGTTTGTGATGGGGGTCTCCAACTTGGTGAGCGAAGAATGCTGATCCACCATGCTAATTAATGATATGGACTTATCCCAATTAATGATTTATGTCAAACAAATGAAAGGGGAAAACTTGAGGAAGAGAAGGGGTCATGAGGCCAAGAGGGCCTGTTTAGAGGGTAAGTTCTAAAAGGGTGCTAGATTTCACCAATGCCAAGGGTCTTCCCATGCTACTAATAGGGGGTTTGCCAATGACTTCCCTAAGCCTCAAGGTGTTTGTCGTGTGGCTCATATGGATGTGTGTCCTAAATGTGGAAGAAATCATAGAGGCCCATGTTTAAAAGATTTTAATGCATGCTTTGAATATGGGGATCTTGGTCACAAAAAGATGGATTGTCCAAGAAACCATGGCAAAGGCCGAGGTGTAAATATGATTCTATTGGGTAGAGGTGGTTCTTAAGGTGGTGCCCCAAGGCACAATCTATTTTATGCTATGCATTGGAGGCAAGGGGTTGGTGAGGTTCCTGACGTTGTTACCGGTATGTTAAATGTCTTTAATCTTGATGTGTATGCTTTGATTGATCTGAGTGCCACTTTTTCCTTTGTTACCCCTTTTC
>DF361831.1:31633-43349 GCA_000787875.1 Solanum virginianum
TTTTTCCTTTGTTACCCCTTTTGTTGCTAAAAAGTTCCATGTTGACCCTGAGTTGTTGCATGAGTCATATGAAGTGTCTACTCCTATTGGTATATCTGTTGTTGCTAAGAAGGTGTATAAAAATTATTCGATTTGCATTTTGTATAAATTATTGCCTTGTGATCTTGTTGAATTAGACATGGTTGGTTTTGATGTCATTCTTGGGATGGATTGGTTGCTTGCCTACTATATTTCTATTGATTGTTGAACTCATAGGGTCAAATTCCAATTTCCAAATGAGCCTATCCTTGGATGGGAAAGTCAAGATGTGGTGGTCTTGGGTAGATTCATCTCTTGCATTAAAACCCATATGTTGATCTCTAAGGGGTGTCTTTACCATCTTGTGAGGGTTAGAGATGTGGAGTCTAAAGTCCTTCCTATAGAGTTGGTCCCAGTTGTATATGAGTTTCTTGATGTCTTTCTAAATGACCTTCCTGGTGTCCCTCCAGAAAGCCAAATAGACTTTTGCATAGACCTTCTCCCCGATACTCACCCCATTTCTATTCCCCCTTACTATTTGGCCCTGGCGGAGTTGAAGGAGTTGAAGGAACGATTGATGGACTTGTTGGAGAAGGGATTTATTAGACCTAGCCAATCACCTTTAGGTACTCTGGTGTTGTTTGTGAAAAAGAGAGATGGGTCCCTTAGGATTTGTATTGACTACCGGCAACTCAATAGAGTCACCATAAACAATAAGTATCCTGTTCCAAGGATTGGTGACTTGTTTGACCAATTGCAAGGGGCTATCCATTTCTCTAAGATTAATCTCCAGTCTGGGTATCATCAAGTAAAGGTGACGGAGTGTAATATTTCCAAGATGACTTTTCATTATGAGTTTGTTGTGATATCTTTTGGGTTGACCAATGCACTGGCCATCTTCATGAACCATATGAATAGGGTCTTCAAACCCTACCTTGATTCCTTTGTTGTGGTCTTCATTGATAATATTTTGATCTATTCACATTGTAGGGAGGAGCATATGGGTCATTTGAGGGTTGTTTTGCAAAGATTAAGGGAGGAGAAATTGTATGCCAAGTATGAAAAGTGTGAATTATTTTGATGGAGATTGCATTCTTGGGTTATATGGTGCTAGGGATAGTATTAAGGTGGATCCTAAGAAGACCGATGTGATTAGAAATTGGCCTAAACCTTTAACCCCATCAAATATTAGGATTTTCTTAGGCATAGCGGGTTACTACCGAAGGTTTCTGAATCGGTTATCCTTCATTGCTTCCCCTATAAAGAAATTGACTCAATAGAAGGTTAAGTTTATATGGACCGATGAGTGTGAGTTATGTCTGCTCCTATATTATCACCATCGAATGTGTTTGATGGATTTGTAGTGTATTGTAATACCTCTAAAGTTGGTTTGGGTTGTGTTTTGATGCAAAAGGGTAAGGTGATAGACTATGCTTCCAAGCAATTCAAAGTGCATGAAAGGAACTACCCTACCATGATATTGAATTGGCCGCTGTGGTGTTTGCATTAAAGATTTGGCATCATTATTTATATGGGGTGCATGTTGATGTGTTTATCTACTATAAGAGCCTCCAATATGTGTTCACTCAAAAAGATCTCAACTTGAGGCAAAGAAGGTGTCTACAACTTCTTAAGAATTATGACATGAGTGTGCTTTACCCATGTAATGAAACGAAACCCAAGTAAGCCTCTTAATGTATCATTACACATCCTTGGATGTGGAAGTAATTTAAACAAACATGAAAGAGTAGAAATAAGGGCATAAGGACTATGCGAAAACCTTCATGTCATAAAATATCAAGAGAGTCAAAGGGAGACAAGCGTATAGCATCATTACATACTTGTGTAACAACACCTCTAAATGTAGAACTTAGCGGGGCCCAAGACAAGCACCCGGGCTCACCCTAATAATAGTGACAATAGGTAATCATAATATACAAGATATAGTGTAAACATAAGCATGAGAGAAAATAGATATTGTCCCCGAACATGAGGACTCACCAAAAGCTAACTTGAACAATCCGTCTAGCCACGTGGAGGAGAACTGATAGGAGCTTCGATGCCTACACAGTGATATAATATAGGCATAGAGTATGGGTTATTACATTTGAATGTACTAAGTATGTAGGATGCAATACAATAAGAGATAGGCAACATAGTCAAAATGCATAATGATAAGCAATAGATAACATAATAACAATATGAAATATATGATCAATGCTTAAGTAAAATCACGCTTAGTTATAATCAAGAAATGTAAACTCAATATAGAGTATGAGTACGCTCTAACTTTACACAAACATTGTGAGAATGGCCAAGTAGTTACCCACTCACCTTACGGTATATCCCTTTTCGGAGATGTTACTGATACCCCTACTTTACGACATAGTCTTTTGGGTAGGTAATGTGAGATGCCTCTTACTTTATGATACAATCCTTTTGGTAAGAGTTATGGTTGATTCTACCTTATGGCATGGCCTCATCGGTAGAAGTCCTTAAGTATACTTACCTTACGACATAATCTCTTTGGTAAGAAGGGGTGTACTTGCCTTATGATATGATCTTATCAGCAAAAGAGGTCATACCTTATGGTATGTCATTTTCAGTAGGTTGTCCTACCTTACGATATAATCTTTTAAGTAGGAACCATGAGTCATTCTACCTTATGGTATGGCCTTTTCGGCAGTTTGTCCACACCTCACGATATGATCTTTTTGATAGGAATCATGATTTGCACCTTACGGCATAGCCTTTTCTGTAGGTTTTCCATACCTTATGATATAATCTTTTAAGTAGGAACTACTAGTCATTTTACTTTACGACATAAGCTTTTCGGTAGAATGTCCATACCTTGCGATATGATCTTTTAGGTAGGATTCAAAGAAATAGCTCATCAAACCATTACATGTCAAGTATCAAGAAAGAGCTTCTCAATCTTCTCAAGAACACGACAACATGAAACCCAAAAATCTACTTGTAACCCCATAGGTACTTTTCATGAATTCAACACATACCCACATTCATTTCATCATCCTAAAGCCACTTGATGCATGATACATGCAATAAGCCCTCAATAACACAAGAATCCATAATTGGACATTTTATCAAACACTTGCCGGGTGTGTAATACTAGTGTAAAACAATGCAATTCAAGAGTGGAATCATGCTAGAAAATTTGTAAAACCATCAATAGATATTCGGTAACACCCTTAAACAATAAATCAAAATGCTTAATCAAATCTCATAATAAATCTTAGATTTATAGCTCAAAATATGCTAAAATAATCATAAATTCATGAAACCCCAACATAGTATGAAGTGGAATTCATAATAAGTAAGACCCATGAGTAAATCAACTTTAAATCATGTAATTTAGGTAAAAAGGAATCTTGGGCACCACAGGTGAAAGGACCCAATGGTTGAAAACCACATACCTTGACATTGGAGAATCCTTAATATAAATTGAAAATGGAGACTTGAAGCTTGGATTAAATCCTTAAGGTCCGGAAGAGATTTGGGCACTTGATTTTGAGTGAAATACTAGTCTAAGTGTTTGAGAGGGTTTTGGGGAATGTATTGTATGATACTGAGGTGAAATATAGTTGAGTATAGGTATTTTTACCTATGGGGAGGTTTAGGCCAAAGACCCAAAGGTCTTGGACCGGACAGGAAAACTGGCATATTTTAACACTGCGGCATGCCCTTGGCGCATCGTACCAGGGGCACGAATGCTCACTAGAAATCATATTTTTGCGATTTTTGGATTTGGATATGATTACTCTCAAATCAGGGTTAGACCTATCTCCCGCTCAATTTTTCCCCTTAATAAGAATGTGAAGTCAGATATTCGATATCATGCATGGATTTTAAAAGATATAGAAATTACAATTCTGGGCACTTTTGAGGAACATTTTCATGCACCTTTTGAGGTCATTTTATTTCTCTCATATTTTGGGCACCTAGGAATTGTCACTCCATCATTGCCACTGGGTTTAGCATATTAAAGCCTATCTTCCAATTGAGCACTTCTTCTCCCTTCCTTTGAGGCAATCAGGCAATCTCTCATCTTATACCTAACACCGCCAGACTTGAAATAACCCTCAATGCTAGGAAAACATTTCCCTTGATGCTCCTTGCCATACCCTTGACAACTGGAAAAAGGGATCCTTTTCTTTGTGTACTTGGGCACCGGTAGACTAGTAGAAGATTAAGCACCATCAACTGGGGCCCTCTTAGCCTTTCTCTCCCTCCTCTTATCATTTGAAATCTCGAGGACACCCATCTGTTGGTTGAGTTGAGCGGTCAAAGCATGGGCCAATAGCCATGGAGCATTGCGAATCTCCTTATTTGATATGTCATTGTTGAGAAGTCGACCCTCAAGTTAGAGATGGTACCGTCCTGTCCACCTTTCTGAATAGCTTAAGAAATATTCTGAAATGTAATGGTTAGGAATCAATAATAAGACTTAAAGGACTTAGCTCTATTGCACGACATAGATCATGAAAAAGTGAAAGATTTTCTAAAGTGCCTCATAGCCTCCCATTCATAGTTGTGGCATACTTTACAACCAAGAATAAGACTCTACTCGATGCGGTGTGTTGGATTTCTGAGGATAATTAAAAACCTATTGCTCTGATACCAAACTTGTCACGATCCAAGTCAAGGGCATATATATAACACGACGAATGAGAAGTCCAAAGATAACCCAAACAAGCCTCTTGATTATAACATGCACACATCCTTGGTTGTAGAAGCAAAATTAAACAATAATAAGAATTAATTAATAAAAATGGAAAGTGGGACTAAGGGAGTCTTTGCTAACCATAAAAGCATAAGAAGAGTCAAGGTCATCGCATATACAAACATAATATCAAACAACACCTCTACTTTAGAATGAAGCAGTGGCCAAGAAACTCCCCGAGCTCACCATCATAGTAACAAGTATTCAACATAAGGAATAACTCTCAACATAGCAAGAAAAAAATAGATATTGTCCTCAGAATTGAGGACTCACCAAAGCCTTCTTCAAAGAAACGAACTAGCCATGCGGAGGAGGATGATCAAAAGGAGCTCCAGTAACATACATGGTGATATCATGTAGGCATAGAGTATGTGTTAGTACGTTTGAATGTACTAAGTATGCAAGGTGCAATGCAAAAAAGAAAAAAGCCACCATATTCAAAATGCAGAAGATATAGAAAATAGATATAATCTCAATATGCCATGCATGATCAATGCTTATAATAAAACATGGATGTAAAACACTCAACTTAAACATGATAATACACATATATGGGAGGACACCTTAACCAACATAGACCAAGTAGCTACAACTTGGAATCCAAGGCATGACACCCCCTCGATACAGGTGACCGGGCGTGACACCCACCGGTGATGTCTGCTTGACTTGCCAAGGATAAACAAACATGAAATTAGATGGATCGACTAGTATAGCAAGGGTAATATATAATCCATTGGTGGCATATAGTTTAGAGACTAAATACTTTATATAAGGACCCCTTGAGTCAAGCCCCCATCTTAAGCCTCAATCAGTGCTTAGTCTACTGCCACTGGATATTTGAAATAGTTATAACTTTAATAATATGAATAACGTGTAACAGACGTGATAACATAACTTGAGTAGCTCATAAACATGTTGGACATCTACTAGTGAGCCTAACTTTAACATGAGAGTTTATAATAATGATATATGAACCCTTGCCTTGACATAAATGGCTCAAAAGAGGTAAAAATCTTAAAATACGGCTCAACTTGTTACTTGTAAAATCATGGATACTTTTCATGAATTAAATACATGCTTGAAAGCCCTCAATCATCATGGAGTCCCTTGACTTGTAAATTATGTAATAGTTCATCAACAACTTGAGAATTCTTGTCATGTAATTTTATCAAACATATAGTGGGTTCATGATACAACAATAATAACAACAACACCATACCCAGTTGAATCGCACAAGTAGGGTATGGGGAGGCGAGAATATACGTAGACCTTACCACTACCTCATAGAGGTAGAGAGGCTATTTAATGGGAACCCTTATCTCAAAAATCCATAAGCAGAATAAACTAAATATGAAAAATAGAAAGGAAAAGAAAGGGAACAGAAAGAGTGACTACTAAAGAAGCATATCAGATGACAACACAATATATAAAGGTAATGGGTATACGCTAAAAGTAAACAAATATACGACAAATAATGACAACATAAAATGTAAAGACATCACTACTCCTACAAACCTACTATTACAAAGTTATTTATCGACTTACTCCTACCAACTTATTAGCCCTTTACTCAAATACGTAACCTCAACTCTTTTTTATCTAAGGTCATGTCCTTGATGAAATAAAGTTTTGCCATATCTTGTCTGATTAGCTCCCTATAATACTTCCTTGGCCTACCTCTACTCCTCTATGTATCACCTAAATCCAACCTCATACACCTCCTAATAAGACTATCGATACTCCTTCTCTACACATGTCCAAAATAACACAGTCTCATTTTTCTCATCTTGTCTACCAAAGGGCCACCTCTAGCTTCTTCCGGATGATCTCATTCCTAATCCTATGACTCCTAGTATAATCTTATATCTATCTCAACATTCTCATCTCCATAACCTGCATCTTATAAACGTGTGGGTTCATGATACTTGTTCAAAATCATGCAACTCAATAGTAAACAAGATGAGTAAAATCAATTCAAATTCAACCCACCAATATTCTAATAAAACCCCTAAATTGGGTATCAGGAAATCTATATCAAAAGTTCATCATACTTCATAGATTTTATTGCTCAAATAATTAATAGTCTCAATAGATATAAATCGACTCATGCAATAAGTTTAAAGTAGATAATCACGCATAATCAATCAATACTTGATAAAAACCCCAAGAAAATGCATGCTTATATTTCATAATTAAAGATACTCGTAAGTAATACAACTTGAAATCACGTAAATTTCATAAAATAAGATGCTTGGGCTCCATGGCTGAAAGGACCCATGGATGAAGACCCACATACCTTAAACTTAGATTTTCTTGAAATTGAGTTGAGGGAACCTTGAAGCTCTCCATGGCTGAAAGGACCCATGGATGAAGACCCACATACCTTAAACTTAGATTTTCTTGAAATTGAGTTGAGGGAAACTTGAAGCTTGAAGCTGAGATAGGTTTTTGAGTTTCAAAATTGAGCTTGAAGTCCTTGAATTTGAATGAGAGATTTGACAAAGTCTTGGAGAGGTTCTAGAGAGGGTTTTGTGAGTTATAGTGTTGAAATATGGCTAAATATGGTAGATTTAACGTTAAGATGGGCATTAGGTTATGACCCCAATGCCCTTGGCTGAAATAAGAAAACTATGAAAATTTTACATTGGTCCATGCCCTAGGCGTGATCCGGATAAGACTCGGATCATAAATTAAACTAGTCTGCACCCCAGGCGCGTCGCGGCCTAAGCGTGAATAGACATTGGAAATTAAAAAATTAGCAAAAATTATTTTTCGCTGCAAGTCTTCTAAAATCTAGGTCACACACATTTTCCACTCAATTTTGCACCCTGATCAAGAATATAAAGTTGACTTTTTGAAATCACACATGAATTTTGAGATATATGGAAGTTACTATTATGGGACTTTTCGAAGCACATGAGGCGTATTTCATTATCCATTTTTGACCAATAGTGATTTGTGCTTGGTTGGGTAAAGTCATTGTTGAAGCCAAAGTAGCGAAGGCACCGGCTTTCCTAATTTCTTTTCTTGGAACATATTGAAAAGTAACGTCTTCGAGCTATCTAATCAACTTCTGTGCATAATTCTGGTAGGAACGCAACTCTAGCTGCTTGACTTCATATTTACCTAATACTGGTTAATCACCAATTCAGAGTCCCTAAGAACATATAATTGCAATTGCTTCTTATCGACCACAATTTCAATCCCAAGTATCAATACTTGATATTCTGTAACATTATTGGAGCAACATTGTATCAAGGTGAAGAAATACGAGAAGATCTCCTCTTGTGGAGTGACAAATATCACTCCAGAGCTAGCTCCTTCGCAATGTAAGGCGCCTTCAAAATATATTTTACAAGGTGGTTGAATATGGACGACCATTGCATCTTCATCTGGTAATTCATTACATAGCTCCCAATCATCAGGTATTGGATGGTCAGCTAAGAAGTCCGCTAATGGTTGCCATTTCATAACCTTTTGAGGAATGCATGCAATCTTAAACTGTTGACATTGGTTGTACCATCTTGCTAGTAATCATTGCGGAAAGATTTTGACATCACAAATTTAATGGGATTTGCTTTAGAAATAAGATGGATGACGTGAGCTTAAAAATAGCGTTTCATCTTCTGAATTGAGAAAACTAGGGCCAAACATAACTTTTTGATCGACGAGTACTTCAACTTATTTAGTATCTTCATCTTGCTCAAGTAGTAAAAAGCATTTTCCTTCCCTTTATCTTTCTCTTGAGCTAAAAGTGCCCCTACTAATCTTTCTTAAGCTGATATGTATAGTATCAATGGTCCTCCACGAATTAGAGCTACTAAAATTGGCGGTTTTGTCAACTTGATGCTCTTGAAGGTAGTGCTACAACCTTGGTACCACTCAAAATGGGTTCCCTTTTTCATGAGGCAACTGAATGGTTGGCACTTCCCTGCCGGATTTGATATGAATCTCCGAGATATGCTAGCTTCCCTTGAAGGCTTTTTCAATTCATGGATGTTTATTGGCTCAACCATTTTTAGAATCATATCTATTTTAACTTGATCAATTCTTATACCCCCGATGTCATACGATGAAGCCAAGGAATTTTGCAGAGGTAACTTCAAATGCATATTTAAAAGGGTTCATCCTAAGTTGATACCTTCATAGTAGATCAAACACCATTCTCAAGTCATACAAATGATCACCCTTTTTTCTTGACTTCACCACCAAATCATCAATGTAACATTCAACATTTTTGTGAAGAATATCATCAAAGATGTTTTACATAGCTCTTTGGTATATTGATCCAGCATTCTTCAAGCCAAACAACATCACTTTGTAGCAATAAATACCCTTAGGTGTGCAAAATGCGGTAAGTTCCTCATCCTTTGGCGACATGCAGATCTAATTATAGCCGAATGAACCATCCATAAAAAACATTGCCTCATACCCATTAGTGGCATTAATCATAAGCTTTGGGATAGGTAGTGGAAATTCATCTTTAGGACACACATTATTGAGATCCCTAAAGTCAACACAAACACAAATTTATCCATTTTTCTTCCTTATGGGGATGATAATTGAGATCCATGTAGGATACTTAACTTCATGGATGAAGCTAGCTTCAATAAGCTTATTAACCTCAGCTTTTATTATGGGAACCTATTCAGGCCTAAAGCATCGTTAAGCTTGCTTGACAGGACGTGCACCCTTTTTGATAACAAAATAATGAATCACTATGTTTGGGTCTAATCTGTGGATTTCTTTGTAACTCTAGGCAAATATGCCTTTGTATTCTTTGAGTAAGTTAACGTAAGCCTTCTATTTATCACCAACAAGTAAAATATTCACAAAGGTAGGTCTTGGATCTTTACCAGTGTCGAGGTTGACTTCTTTCAGCATATCAACCATTCCCTTCACTCCATCTTTGAGTTTAGGTGGCGCATCCTTAGCATCTTCATCTTTTTGAGATCCTATATCATTAAAAGACTTATAGTAACACCATGAGGCATCCTCCAAGTCTTCATCAACCTTACTTGGAGTCAAATTACACCTTTCATCTTGTGTAATAATATGATATGAAGATCCAACACTTTCTTCATCTTCATTGCCTTACTTGGTGTGGACCACAGCATGTAATTTTTCATTCAGTGCTTCTTCTCATGAAACCACGAGGTTCACATGCTGCCTTATTCTAGAAGTGATAAAACTTTAAAAATCCTTAGGAATATTTTTGGATTTAGGCAAAGTAGAAGCTTTAATACTCCCAGAGTTTCTCCAAAGCTTATTTTTCTTCTTTAATGGCCCTAACCTCTCAAATACGAAAAATTCTCACTGTTAAGCTTCCAAATCGATCAAATATAGAAGGCCTTTTGTTAGAAGGAAAAGGTTCATCATCTACAATGACATAGTTATTTCTAGCCCTTCTAATGAAAATGCAATTTGGTGGAGGCTGCTTGTATCCTAAACCTTGACGTTGTTAGCTTATTGAGGGTTCTGATGGAAGCTTGACTAATTTTGATGATTCATTAGGATCGTATCCAACTTTTTCCAATAATCAATAAGCATTAGGGTCAAAATCTTAATCAGTATGCTTCACTAGGAGTGCCTTATTTTGCAATGATTTAGGAGCCATAAAATTTCCAAATAATTTTATGGATGACTTTATCATATCAATCCTTTTAACAGGAAGATTCAGTCCATCTACTGCATTTCCATGTGGCTTAAGAGAGTATCTTTCACTTTCCTTGGCCTTTAGAGTGTAATAGAGTATGAGTGTCACTGTTTTACTTAAAGAAGCACCATTTATGTTAGGTACATTGTCTAGGTTGTTAAGCTTTAAGTGTCTCTTATTTGTAACTTTAATCTTTCCAATAGGCACCTCAGCCTTCTTATTTGGGTGTTCAGCTGCTTTGGTTGCTACGTCATCAGCTTTTGCTATATATCTATTCAAGTAAAACTTTACATCAGCAATGTGTGCTTTGTCTTCACTGAAGGGATTATCATCTACAATAATCCTTTTTATGACTCCATTCTCATAATACTTCAGACATTGGGGGTAGGTAGATGGAACTTCTTTTTTCTCATGTAACCAAGGCCTTCCGAGGAAGATCTTATATGAAGTCTTCGTATCAATTACATGTAGCCACACTCTTGATTGTAACTCTCAAATAGTGATGTCCACTTTGACAGCCCCTATGGCCCTTTTTCCCCCTTGGTTGCATCCTTGGATCATTAAGCAACTTTCAGTAAGATCTATCATTGAGATCCTATGTCACGACCCAAGCCTAAGGCCTAGATTTGATACGGCGAATGGGGAACTCAAAGGAACCCCAAAAAAGCCTTTTAACTTGTCATTACACATCATTGGTCGCAGAAGCATATGAATGACATAAAGAACAACAAGATGGGAAAAGGGACTAAGGAAAAAGTTTGCATAAACATCATAATCAAGAGACAAGAGTCAAAGCTCACATCATAGGTACATATCATGTCCAACAAATACCTCTAATACATAGATAAGAGCGGGGGCCAAGACAAAGCAACCGTCCTCACCCTTATAGTCAAAATAGAATAGAAGGAAAAATGTCTCAATACATAATAAGAGCAACATAGACTAAGATCCATGAAGTGGATGACTCACTAACAAGCTTAAGTAGTACCAATCTAGCCACGTGGTGAAGAAGGATGATCAACTTGCCACCGGTTCCTACATGGTGATATCATGTAGGCAAGAGTATGCATTAGTACATATCATGTCCAACAAATACCTCTAATACATAGATAAGAGCGGGGGCCAAGACAAAGCAACCGTCCTCACCCTTATAGTCAAAATAGAATAGAAGGAAAAATGTCTCAATACATAATAATACCCTTTTGTTGGTTGATTATGGTTTTATTCTATCACCCTAGTGGTGTGGTACAAAACCCTCACACGGATGATGATAATTTTACCTTATCACCTTGGTGGCGACT